>LKNJ01003605.1:0-64767 GCA_002120245.1 Maccullochella peelii
AACAAGGATACAAAAAGAATGTAAGCAAAGCAGAGAGCAAGCAGCAAAGCGTCTGCACTGTAAGAAGCAGGAAGCATCTCTCTCTTGGTCTCCCCAGCATCGGCGCCAGTTCATCTTTGCTCGCTAGAGTGTGAACGTACCAGCCAAGAACTCTGTATTCTGTGTTTACATACCTGTTGTTGGACCCAGCCTTTTACCTACCCGTTGTTTGACCCAGCCTTTTCCACAGACCATCTGTCTGCCTGTTCCTGGTCTGCTTAGTTTGCTTGTGCTCATCGGTGTGTGTGGATTATTTATCCTGCAGTAAAAACCTGTCAATCTCTGCACCTACTCTCCTGGTCGTGCTTTTGGGTTCTGTACTTCGGTCTGATCAAGTCTCCCCCTGGGGCCTGATAGTACGAACTGGCCATTATGGACCCAGCCGACCCTGCACGCTCTGTCGCAGAGTTGGTGACACTGGAGGAGAGGTTGACACGCCAAGACGAGCGGCTCTCCTCAGTCTTCCAGGGATTACGGGAGCTGTCCGAGTTCCAGAGGGATTTCCAGGTTTCCCTCGAGGCCCGTTTCCAGCAGATCTCTGTCCAGTTCCAGCGAACCCGGTTTCCGGGATCAGTGGAGCCGGGTCTCGCCCCTGCTGCTACGCCGGAGGTGAGTTCTCCCCAACTTTCAGTTCCCGGCCATCCCTCTGGTATCCATCTGGCCCATCCTGAGAGATTTGGAGGGGACGCCGACACCTGCCGAACCTTTTTGGTTCAATGTGACCTTCATTTCGAGCTTCAGCCCAGGAATTATCCCTCCAACCGGTCCAGGGTCGCGTATATCATCTCGCACCCGTCTGCCCGCGCTGCACCACGGCTTGGGCCACGGCCGAGTGGAGCAGGGATTCCCCCCTATGTCCCCCCCTCCGTCACGGCCTTCAAGGAAGCTCTGCGCAAGGTTTTCGACCCCACCCCATCCGGACGCAAGGGAGCCAGAGCATTGATGGGACTCCGGCAGGGCACGCGCAGCGTCTCTGATTATGCTATCGAGTTTCGCACCCGGGCCACGGATAGTGGGTGGAATGCAGCAGTTATTCGACGCTTTCCTCCAGGGGCTGGCAGATCCGATCCAGGACCAGCTGGTGTCCGTAGACCTGCCTGCGGACCTGGATTCTTTAATAGCGCTAGCTTCTCGGATAGATCACCGGCTAGGGAAGAGGCGGAAGCAGAAGCAGAGCATTATTCCTCCAGGCCAGAGGGGGCAGGCAGCGGCTGGTCAAGCCTGTCGGGAGGGATCAGCGACCCTTTCCGGCTCTCACTCGTCACCTGTTGACAGGGAGAAATCCATGCAGCTGGGCAGGTTCCAAGAACCAAAAACCCAATGCCCTATCCCGCCTGTTCAGTCCAGTCCCGGAGTCTGACACCCCTTCTTACATCCTACCCCGATCTTGCGTGGTCGGGACGGAGGGTTGTCCCCCCAACCGTCTGTTTGTGCCTTCTGCCCTCAGGTCACAGGTGATCCATTGGGCCCACACATCCCGCCTCTTTTTCACCGGGGGGTTCGACGCTCTATGTTCGTGATCCGACAACGGTTTTGGTGGCCAGCAATGAGGGAACCGGTTCGGGAGTACATATCAGCCTGTCCGGTTTGTGCACGTCAGAAGGGGTCCCGTCAGCCCACCTCGGGTCTCCTCCACCCGCTTCCCATCCCACGAGGGCCCTGGTCGGACATCTCTCTAGACTTCATGACGGGTCTTCCACCTTCACTTTATTCCCCTTCCTAAGCTACCATCCGCCAAAGAGACGGCAGAGGCCGTCCTGTCCCACGGGTTCCCCAGAGATGTTGTGTCCGACCGGGGCCTGCAATTCGTGGCCAGGTTTTGGAAAGCCTTCTGCACCCTACTCGGCGCGTCGATCAGCCTATCCTCCGGTCAGCACCCCCAGTCTAACGGGCAGACCGAACGGCTTAACCAGGAGTTGGAGACTGGTCTGCGGTGCCTCGTGTCTCAAAACCCGGTGTCCTGGAGTCGACATCTTCTGTGGGTAGAATTTGCACACAACACCATTCCCACAGCCTCCACGGGACTGTCCCCTTTTCAATGTGTGTATGGGTACCAGCCCCCGTTGTTTCCCGGAAATGAGGCCAAGGTTAGCGTTCCTTCCGCCCTGGCTTTGGTTCGCGATGGTCCGGTACAAGAGTCAGGCCGACCGCTGCCGCACGCCCACTCCAGCTTATCGCGTGGGGCAACGAGTCTGGCTCTCTACCCGGGACCTCCACTTACTGGGAGGGACGCGTAAGTTAGCCCCCCGGTTTGTAGGGCCCTTCCCAGTCTCCAAAGTCATTAACCCTGTGGCTGTCAAACTCTTCCCAGGTCGATGAAGGTGCACCCCGTCTTCCATGTCTCCCGGGTCAAGCCTGTCCAGGAGAGTCCATTGGTGCCCCCCTCCGAACCGCCTCTGCTTCCCCGGCTCGTGGACGGGAGCCCCGCCTTCACTGTCAAGCGTCTCCTGGCGGTTCGTCGGCTGGGACGGGTGCGGCAATATCTGGTGGATTGGGAGGGATACGGCCCGGAGGAAAGGTCTTGGGTCCCTTCAAGCAACATTCTGGATCCAGGTCTCCTCCGGGACTTCCACCCTCATCATCCGGACCTCCCAGGGCCGTCCGGAGCCGTCCATCAGAGGGGGGGGTACTGTTACGTCCCGCACTGGTGTCTAATCTCTGTTTCATGTTTTTCAGTGATTAATTCCAGCTGGCACCCGGTTTTCCCGCCAGTCCTGTGGCATCACCTGAGAGCCATCTGTAATTATCCCCTTCAGCTGCTCTGTCTCAGGGGAGGCTTATATACTCTTGGTCTCCCTAGCATCGGCGCCAGTTCGTCTTTGCTCGCTAGAGTGTGAACGTACCAGCCAAGAACTCTGTATTCTGTGTTTACCTACCTGTTGTTGGACCCAGCCTTTTACCTACCCGTTGTTGGACCCAGCCTTTTCCATGGACTATCTGTCTGCCTGTTCCTGGTCTGCTTAGTTTGCTTGTGCTCATCGGTGTGTGTGGATTATTTATCCTGCAGTAAAAACCTGTCAATCTCTGCACCTACTCTCCTGGTCGTGCTTTTGGGTTCTGTACTTCGGTCTGATCAAGTCTCCCCCTGGGGCCTGATAGAAGGAGATTGGAACTAGCTTGGAACAGGGCCTCAATGAGCCTGTAAAATAACCCATAACATATTTAAATCACTTCTAACAGTTAACAATAGCAAACCAACACAGGGATACTGAATATGAATACTGATGAAAAGCTCTGGCTTAGATCCAGCTTGTGTAAAACACACATGGACAGGCTGCAAAGCATGCCTTAATGCATGCATTAAGAATGTCACTACATTCTTAGTAAGTGTATGTGTTGATGTAGTGTCTTGTGTCTTTGTGTAGCTTGTATCTGAACCCTCTCAGTGATGTGGGGAAGCAGTCCCTGTATGTCAGAGGTGTTCCCAAGAGCCATGGCAGCAGTGACCGGCAGGTCAAGGTCCTGGCGTCAGTCACTGAAGGCTCAGACATCTCCGAAGACTGGCACCCCATCCTCCGTGTGATACGAGAGAATGCCTCCTCCTGGGACCGCGAACGTGTCAAGCAGCAGCTTAAGGTACACACTCACAGGAACAAAAGTATAAAAAGAAATAAAACCCATGAGAAACGGACCTCACCAAGCCCCTTGATTTTTGCACTCGACCAGTGTGGGGTTTTAAAAGCTAATTCTTGTATTTATTTTAAGCCATTCATTTATGAAGAGAGTACAGTAGTGGTTATGATGTTGATGATGATGATTGTGTCAAGCATATAAATATGACCAGTCAGCATGGGCTTACAAGACACCACAGATGAACATAAACCACATTCAGAATGCAGAGCATACACTTTTTTTAAATGACAGTACACAAAGTCTAAAAGTTAGCAAATTCAATTAAATTCAGTTTTACTTATATAGCGCCATATCATAACAAAGTTATCTCAGGGAACTTTTTTATATAGAGCAAGTCTAGACCGTACTCTTTATATTTACAGAGACCAAACAATTCCCACCAAGAGCAAACACTAGGCGACAGTAGCAAGGAAAAACTTGCCTTTTAACAGGCAGAAACCTCAAGCAGAACCAGGTTCACATAACTTACATATTCAGATTTTCAGACCTCCATGTCTACAGCAAAATGCATATGTTACTAATATAGTGTGTACATACATAAAAAGGAAATACATATAACTTGTATTGCATTTCACTTTATTTATTTCTTTTAATTTAGGAATTTTAAATCTTCCATATATGAAATAAAAACTAGGGAAATAAAAAAAATTAACAGTTGATGTTGCCTAAGATTAAAGCAGCACAGACACATACACTATATGGACAAAAGTATTGGGCCGAGAGGGCCTGGCTCGCAATCTCCGTTCTAGTTCATCCCAAAGGTGTTCAATGGGGTTGAGGTCAGGGCTCTGTGCGGGCCAGTCAAATTCTTCCACACCAAACTCATCCAACCATGCCTTTTTGGACCTTACTTTGTGCACTGGGGCACAGTCATGCTGGAACAGAAAAGGGCCTTCCCCAAACTGTTTCCACAATGCTGGAAGCATAGAATTTTCCAAAATTACTTGGTAAGATGAAGCATTAAGATTTCCCTTCACTGGAACCAAGGGGCCAAGGCCAACCCCAGAAAAACAACCCCATAGCAATATCCCTCCTCCACCGAACTTTACAGTTGGCATAATGCAGTCGGGCAGGTAACGTTCTCCTGGCATTCGCCAAACCCAGACTCGTCCATCAGACTGCCAGATAGAGAAGCGTGATTCGTCACTCCACAGATCACGTTTCCACTGCTCCAGAGTCCAGTGGCGGCGTGCTTTACACCACTCCATCCAACGCTTGGTATTGTTCTTGGTGATGAAAGGCTTGCATGCACCTGCTCGGCCATAGAAACCCATGCCATGAAGCTCCCGGCGCACAGTTTTGGTGCTGACATTAATGCCAGAGCTGGTTTGGAACTCTGCAGTTATTGAGTCAGCAGAGCTTTGGCGACTAATACGCACTATGCGCCTCAGCACTCGGCGAACCCCGCTCTGTGACTTTACGTGGTCTGCCANAAGTTCTTCCACACCAAACTCATCCAACCATGCCTTTATGAACCTTGCTTTGTGCACTGGGGCACAGTCATGCTGGAACAGAAAAGGGCCTTCCCCAAACTGTTTCCACAATGTTGGAAGCATAGAATTTTCCAAAATGACTTGGTAAGATGAAGCTTTAAGATTTCCCTTCACTGGAACTAAGGGGCCAAGGCCAACCCCAGAAAAACAACCCCATAGCATTATCCCTCCTCCACCGAACTTTACAGTTGGCATAATGCAGTTAGGCAGGTAACGTTCTCCTGGCATTCGCCAAACCCAGACTCGTCCATCAGACTGCCAGATAGAAAAGCGTGACTCCACAGAACACGTTTCCACTGCTCCAGAGTCCAGTGGTGGCGTGCTTTACACCACTCCATCCGACGCTTGGCATTGTTCTTGGTGATGTAAGGCTTGCATGCAGCTGCTCGGCCATGGAAACCCATGCCATGAAGCTCCCGGCGCACAGTTTTGGTGCTGACATTAATGCCAGAGCTGGTTTGGAACTCTGCAGTTATTGAGTCAGCAGAGCTTTGGCGACTTCTACGCACTATGCGCCTCAGCACTCGGNTTTATGGACCTTGCTTTGTGCACTGGGGCACAGTCATGCTGGAACAGAAAAGGGCCTTCCCCAAACTGTTTCCACAATGTTGGAAGCATAGAATTTTCCAAAATGACTTGGTAAGATGAAGCTTTAAGATTTCCCTTCACTGGAACTAAGGGGCCAAGGCCAACCCCAGAAAAACAACCCCATAGCATTATCCCTCCTCCACCGAACTTTACAGTTGGCATAATGCAGTCAGGCAGGTAACGTTCTCCTGGCATTCACCAATCCCAGACTCGTCCATCAGACTGCCAGATAGAGAAGCGTGATTTGTCACTCCAGAGAACACGTTTCCACTGCTCCAGAGTCCAGTGGCGGCGTGCTTTACACCACTCCATCCGACGCTTGGCATTGTTCTTGGTGATGTAAGGCTTGCATGCAGCTGCTCGGCCATGGAAACCCATGCCATGAAGCTCCCGGCGCACAGTTTTGGTGCTGACATTAATGCCAGAGCTGGTTTGGAACTCTGCAGTTATTGAGTCAGCAGAGCTTTGGCGACTTCTACGCACTATGCGCCTCAGCACTCGGCGACCCCGCTCTGTAACTTTACGTGGTCTGCCACTTCGTGGCTGAGTTGCTGTGGTTCCTAAACGTTTCCACTTTGCAATAATACCACTTACAGTTGATCGTGGGATATCTAGGAGAGAAGAAATTTCACGAACTGACTTGTTGCAACAGTGGCATCCTATTACAGTACCACGTTCGAATTCAGTGAGCTCNGCCGTAGCATTTGTGTTGTACCTCTTCAATCTCTAGCTGTAACCAGGCCCTGGTCTTGCCCTCACCTGGAATCGAACCCCTGATCTCCTGCATCAAAATCAGCAGTGTTACCGCTGTGCTAAACCTGCCAACAGAACTAAGGGGCCAAGGCCAACCCCAGAAAAACAACCCCATAGCATTATCCCTCCTCCACCGAACTTTACAGTTGGCATAATGCAGTCAGGCAGGTAACGTTCTCCTGGCATTCGCCAAACCCAGACTCGTCCATCAGACTGCCAGATAGAGAAGCGTGATTTGTCACTCCACAGAACACGTTTCCACTGCTCCAGAGTCCAGTGGTGGCGTGCTTTACACCACTCCATCCGAGGCTTGCATGCAGCTGCTCGGCCATGGAAACCCATGCCATGAAGCTCCCGGCGCACAGTTTTGGTGCTGACAATGCCAGAGCTGGTTTGGAACTCTGCAGTTATTGAGTCAGCAGAGCTTTGGCGACTTCTACGCACTATGCGCCTCAGCACTCAGCGACCCCGCTCTGTAACTTTACGTGGTCTGCCACTTCGTGGCTGAGTTNCTGTGGTTCCTAAACGTTTCCACTTTGCAATAATACAACTTACAGTTGATCGTGGGATATCTAGGAGAGAAGAAATTTCACGAACTGACTTGTTGCAACAGTGGTATCCTATTACAGTACCACGTTCGAATTCAGTGAGCTCTTTAGAACGACCCATTCTTTCACAAATGTCTGTTAAAGCAGACTGCATGGCTAGGTGCTTGATTTTATGCACCTATGGCAATGGGACTGAATGAAAGGCCTGAATTCAATGATTAAGAGGAGTGGCCCAATACTTTTGTCCATATAGTGTAGATTGGGCCTTCCAGTAATTGCTAGGTCCAAATTAAAGAAGACCGGCTTCCTTGTCATTCTTAGAAATAGACTAAAGGGTAGGGGCTCTCTTCTCATTCTAAGATCTTGAAAAGGAGACTATACCTTGTATTTATTCCATATTTTTATGCTTCAAGTATATTTTCGTTCATTTTATGTGTGTTTACAATAGTGATTGTGTATTGGGCTCTGAATGCTGCCAAAACGTGGGTGACCTACACTCAATACTGAAGCTGTTGCTGCTGCTCTGCCAACACGTTGCTTTCTGAGATTGATCTTCTTGTCATTCTTAGAACTAGACTAAAGGGTAGGCTACTGGGATTTCCTGCCATTCTTAGACCTAAACTACAGGAGACTAGACCTTCTGGTCATTCTTAGATCTAGACATTTGGATATTGGGTTATCCAATCATTGCTGGAGCTAGGCCAAAGGAAAAAAGGCATTGCCCCCCTGACCCATCTGTAGCTGCATGAAGATTAGGGGGGAGCTTAGGTAGTCGGGCAACTCCAAACTGGTTGAGGGTTACTCCTCTTAGTGCACACAGGGAAACTTTGCTGTGTCTTGCTGGTCCTGTTTGAGTGTAAAGGTAAGGTTTGCTTAGCCTTAACCTAGGTTTGCTTTGGTTGTAATTGTAAGAGTTTGAAGTTAAAAATGGCTGAAAGTGAGGCGTTTATTGCTGCTCCCTCTGAGGAGGCTTTACAAACGTTCACAAAAGAGCATTCGCTTAAAGTTGCTGGGTGTTATTCAGTGGTCATGGGTAATAAGCGTCTCAAAGAAAACATTAAAGTGGCTTTGAAATAAAAACTAATTGAAATAGGAATTATGACAGCAGACCAAGAAGAGTCTTCTCCAGTGGTTCTGTTATATCTGTGCAGACATGGAATACATTTTGAGCAACAAAAATAGCTTTTATAATTTCAAATGGAACATGAGAAACTTATACACAAATTGAAAGTTAAAAAACTAAGTGAGGTAGAGAGGATTCGCCAGAAAACAGAAAAGGCGAAGTTAGAGCTAAATTTCATCTCCTTGTCCTTAAAGTGGCCCACAGTGAGAGTGGACACTTCGGTGTCAGAAAAACTTCCTAAGGCTTTTTACCTTTTCTCTCATATATAAAAACCTGTCACATGTGCCAGTTAATGGGAAAGCCAAAGATTTGCATTAAGCCAGCTCCACTGCAGCCTATCCCTGCTATTGGTGAACCATTTGAACATCTCATTGTGGACTGTGTGGGCCAGTTGCCGTGCTCTAAATCTGGCTGTATCTTCTTACAGTTATGTGTCAGAGCACCAGGTATCCTGCTGCATACCCGTAGCAGTTGATAGACGCTAAAGCTGTGGTAAAGGTGTTTATTTCAGTATTTGACATCCCAAAAGTTATTCCGAGTGACCAGGGGTCCAATTTCTCTTCCCAGTTTGGTCAAGTATAAGCTTTGGCACTTAGCACTATCATAGTCATCGGCCTATCATGCGCAAAGTAAAGGCACTTTAAGTAAAGGTTCCATCAGACTCTAAAGTCTGTCCTGGGTACATATTGCACTGAGTTGGATAGAGACTGAGAAGAAGATCTTCTGTGGCTAATGCTGGCTGTGAGGTAAGGTGGGAGGGAAGAGAGTGCGGGTTTTAGTCCAAACAAACTGGTCTTTGAACATACTGTATGTGGTCCCTTGGCAGTGTTAAAGGTTACTGGGTGGATGCAGAGCCACCTAAAAAGTTGATTGATTATGTAAATGGCTTTAGTTTTGTTTGTAGCAGGTGGTATGGCAAGAGAAAAGTTGAAAGTGTCTCAAAATAAAATGAAAAAGATATATGATCATCACACAGAATGCAGTAAACAGTAGTTTAGTTCCAGGGACCAGGTCCTCGCTATCATGCCTATTGTGGGATCGCCCTTTCAGGCTAAGTACACTGGGCCTGACACTGTCACCAAGAAGATTTTGGATATGAAATAATTTAATTGCAACATCAGGAGGGGAAAAATCAACACAACTCTGTCACGTTAATCTCCTTAGGCCGTATTACAAGCGTGTAACTGATACTGATGGGTAGGTCAGGCTGTTAAGTATGATGTGCGCCCGGCTCTTGTGGTCAGTTCAGTGTCTTTTGCGCATGAAAGAGATGGGGTGCCAGAGCCTGATGACAGTTTGTTATATGGTTGTTGTCTGAGTCAAAATGTAGTGAACGGTCTTAACTTGTACGAAGGTATCCCTGTTTGTTCGGCAACATTCCTTCTCACACTGATTGTATAGAGTATGACATTGATGTTGAAGATGCGCAGCCTATTAAACAGGAGTTTTATGGCATGTCACAAATATTTAGAGTATGAAATTGCTCACTTGCTACAAAACAACATTGCTGTGCCATCATCATCTAGGCCTCCCCTTTGGTATTTTGGTGTATTTTGGTGCCGAAGCCAGACAAAACGTACCTACCTACAGAACCTAGGTTCTGTACAGATTTAAGAAAAGTGAATGCTCTCACAAAACCAGTCTCCTCTCTGTTGCCCCGAATGGATGACTGTATAGATCAGGTGGGACAGGTCATAATTTGTTAGTAAAGTTAGTTGATTTGATCAAGGGATATTGATAGGGATATTGATAGGTACCAATATCAAGGGATATTGATAGGTACCATTGTCTAAGTATGCACAGGAAATATCTATGTTTGTTACGCTGTCTGGTCTCTTTTCTTATACAGTAATGCCATTTGGTTTGAGAAACACTGTGGCAACATTTCAGCGCCTGATGAATCGGGTCGTGTCAGGTTTGGAGGGCTCTTCTGTTTATCTGGATGATTTGGTAATTTACAGTGACACATGGCATCTCATCTTCAGTGCATCTGTGCGCTGTTTGAGCGGCTGGCTGAGGCGTGGCTCACCATCAACTTAGCTAAGTGGGAGTTTGCTATGGCAACATAACTGGGCCATGTGGTGGGGCAAGGCTGTATGGCTCCTGTCCAGGCCAAGGTTATGGCAATTGCTATGTATCCACAGCCTAACAAAAAAGGAACTTGTTTTGTGTTTTTTGGCTTTAATGGGTTACTATATGGGTTTCTGCAGAAACTTCTCTACTGTTGTGTCACCTCTGACTGAACTGCTGAAGGCCAAGGCAAAATTTGTTTGGCCATCTGAATATCAGCAAGCCTTTGATAGTGTAACGTCCCTGTTCTTCTCCTGTTCTAGCAGCTCCACTTTTCAATCAGACTCCAGTCAAGTGGGAGCAAGTGCCGTCAACCAGGGGTTGGTGAGGCCATTTAGCGTTTTGAAAAAGTTAAAGTCACCAGTTTAATTACTCTGTTATAGAGAAAGAAGGGTTGGCACTTATTTTTGCCTTGCAATGGTTTGTGTAAGTGTATGCAGCAGGATGAGCGCCTCTAGTGGTTTATATGGATCACAACCCTCTGACATTTTACAGTCTCTTAGATGTCCAAATCAAAGACTCATGAGATGGTCTTCACATGAGCAACTTGCATCTGCTAGTTGATGACTTGACATTGTGTGTGAGAAAATTGTTACTTTTGAAGTTGTTGGTTTTGATGATTTTAAAGAGGAAAAGTATAAGCAGCTTGACTTATTTAAATCTAAATGGGATGTAAAACAGACATGGCTGTTTCTGTCAGTGCATTCACTTTTCGTAATGTGCCCCCCTGAGATTTTGAAACATTTCTCAAGGGTTATGTATTTCTACAGACACACTTTAATGAAATTATGTTGCACTTCTTCATTGTTCCAATATATGGGTTCTTTGGTGTAATCATACCCACACAACACTGTTCAACCCAGTTGCTGCTCATTGTTGTAGGTAGCCATTCAAAGCACCTCTGTTTCTCCCTCATTATCAAATTACAGATATGGACAGTGCCCTTGATGTGTGCATAGAAAAAATGTCAAATTTCAAAATCAGGGATCCTTTTTTTGTTTTAGTGAGAGAGAGGAGACCAATGACAGGGCAGTCAATTCTTCAGTCTGAGCGATTGTGTGTAATAAGTAGGGCAGTGGTCATGCAGAGTAGGGATGGCCAAGACAAAGCACACGGGAACATTGCCTTTCATCACCCCATCACAGTGAAGAACAAATACTTAATCGATTTATACAACACTAACGAGATATCTTCTGAAATTCTTGGAAATTTCCTAAAGCTGTCGACAGCAAATTACATGTAATGAATTCTGCTGAGGCTAATGTCTCCTCAAGTGGTGTGCACTGTGCTGAATTGGAAGCAGCTCAGTGGTGGTTTAGCAGTGTCGGCATATACTGCCTAATTACCGTCATTTGGCGTATTGGATTTAGAGCAGAATGAAGTGGTATGAGGTCTCCTATGTCTTCAAACCAAATCTTTCATCATGCTGTTCTAACTCCTGCTGAGCATCTCCACTTTGACATAGCCACCTTGAATGTGAAGAAGCCCCATAAGTATGTAACAAATTCAAATTAACCTTAAGTTTGTCTAGGAATGAATACATCCAGGACTGAACTTACTGAGAATGTCTTCATGCTATTAATTTTTTTTTATATATAAAAGGCAAATGGGTTTCTGCACTTTATTTTAATACTGGAGTCAAGTAGTGCTTATAGTGACACTTGGTTTCCATGATAAAATAAGGTGCAGGTTACATTAACAAACAGCTGAATTTGTGTAATTTTTTGTCTTCTTATCATTAGCTTTGGTTACTTGTAGAAAGAAACAGAACAGCAAATCAGATGTCTATGAAATGAGAATCCCTGCCTACCAGGTCTCTCTGGGTCTATGGCTCCAAGTATTCACCTAAAAAACAACCCTTCAGTTGAGTAACTTTGAGTTCATTTGAAACAAGTCTTTGCACCAACATTGCCAGAAGTAACACTGCTAACGAGCTGCTTTCATTATCTCACATACATACAGTGCAATACAACTGTGCGTTTACAAGGAACCACAAAGAACTCTGAAGTATGTGTTTACTTTAAGGCAAGCAGCGTTCATAGATAGGGATAAAACCAACAAGTCCTTGAAATTAAACAACAAACTATGTCATTATGTCAGTCCTTTTTGAATGACACATAGAAGTGTCTTCTGATTTGATGCCCCTATCGGCAGTACAACATAATTTGTCTGTACCTTCC
Source organism: Maccullochella peelii (assembly GCA_002120245.1). NCBI lineage: Eukaryota > Metazoa > Chordata > Actinopteri > Centrarchiformes > Percichthyidae > Maccullochella > Maccullochella peelii. The sequence goes on from LKNJ01003605.1 coordinate 12,428, forward strand.
AAAAGCTTTTCAAAATATTGAAAAATAAATCAGTTTATTGATGTGACAACCCCATGCTTAAGGTTTGATTCGCTTTAGGCACAAAAACACAGTGTGTATGACTCACAATGTGGAGTTTAAGTCTAAGAAAGCTTTTCCTTCATTCCCTTTGTTCCTTGTCTTACTGTTTCTCCCTCCTCTGCATCTCACTCTACTGTATAATATTAAATGAGGTAAAGATGCCCCAAAATCATGAGAAATGAGACTCAGCTGGATTTTCATGTTAACTAACAAAAAGCAAAAAGCAGAGTGGATGTTCCATGTGATTTGCATCCCAGCTGGGACTCGGTTTTGCATGTCGCTGCTTTAAGCTGAGTGTGTGGCAAATGGTGAAACCTGCAGTGCTGTAAATAAGCAAATAAAAGGGCAATGATAGCTATTTATATTGGACATCTATTTCAATCAGAGGCTGCAGTGCAATGCAATGGGTTATGCATGATTCCCAAGCTCAGGCGAGCTGGTGGGGCCAAACTGTCCTGTAATACAAGTGTGATCATTTCATTTAACACAGAAGCAACAATGTAGTTGCTGCAGAAATACACTGATTGAAGGGGAGGGAAAAGCTTACAAATGAATGGCCATGTTTACACAGAATAAGAGATGGAACGACAATGAGGTTAAAACAATTATATGAATGAGGCAGGGCCCAGGTAAACAGGAATGAATTAATCCCCCGCCCCCCAAAATTCAAGGAATACTACTTTCTTCAAACAATTAACAGTTACATAGGAGTTGTGGTATTGTATTTGACTGCATCACATTGTATAGGGTTTACTAATTTTATGGTTACTAAGGGTATTTCTATCAGTGTGAAAACAGACCAGTTACAACATGTAAAGAGCTTCATCACATTTCTAAGTGTGATCATGTTTAACATGTGAAGATAGGGACATATCTTATGTTGGTCTGTCACTTGCTCTAGTTTTTCTGATACCCTTTTTCAATACATAGTCTACCATATTTACTCTGGTGACTCTCTTTACATCCATCTGATGGCAGCAGGTACAGTATCTGTTCTATCTGCACTCTAATTGATGTGAAACTGCACATTGTCAAATCACAATAACACACGGCATGTCTGCTAGCTAAATTTTGTGCAACCAGCACCAGACTGTAACCACAGAATAGCCGTCGTCAAAAACCACCCGTGGCCGACAACAGATGATCTGTGGCCCACACTAAATCCCCATGGCCAAAAATAGACAACCGTCAATAACCACCCTCTTTTGATGCTGCACGTGGGAGTTCAGTTAGCCCTAACCAAACCGCAACCATTTCACAATGTTAACCACGCGTTAGAAAGCCTTAGGTTTAGGAAATAGAAAGCCACGGTCGACGCTCAACACCTGCAGCCGATGCTGAACACCGTGGACGACGCTCAGGCCAGGGGTAAATAACCAAATAGCTGCCGTATGACTATTCTCACCCGGGTGCAAATAGACACTCCTAATTCATTTGTGGGTCATTACCAGGATCACGTTTATGTAGCATAAAGCAGGCAATTATTTCGTTCACAGATTGTCAGCAATTATTTTTGCACGTAAAACAGTGAAATTAATGAAATTTTTAAAATGTTTCACAAATACAACATTAAAAAACTAGACTGCATTTAAAATTCTATTTTTGTTGTACAGTGGTATTTAACAGCAGGTGATTATTGTATGGATCATTTTGATGACAAATAAAACCGCGCACTATTACGCACAGAAAACACGATGACCGTCGGATCTTCAACATGAACAAAATGAAATTACCAAAAATGCACTTGGCATGCCCATAGCACACGGAGCTGGGCGCACTTGATTGCAATTTGCGCCACACCGCAGGGTTCACGAAAAAAGAACCCTACCACTAAGAAGGTTTAAGGTGTACCAGCTTGGATTTTTTTTTATATAAAAAACTAATTTGCTGATATCAAGAAATGCAGTTCAATGTTTAGTTTTTTGTAGAAACACAATTCTTATAAAAAATTTTTTTTTTTTAAGAATTCAGCCAGTTTAATGAAAGTGAAGAAAAAAATATCTGTTAAGCTTAAACTTACTACACGCTGAAGTCTTTACTGTCTCTATGGAGTGTTGTGTGGTGGGGCTGCTGTAATACAGTACAGCCTGGCAGAGGACACATTTAAGCTCATCAGTCCAGGAGGAGAGCTTCTGTCTGAACAGGACTCATCAGCGACAACACAAGCAGGCCCAGGAGACTTTACAAGCCCTGCTCCACACACACACACAGAAATAAACTGGCTCAAAAAGTTAAAATGTACAGTAGTTTTTTTATTCACAAAAAACTATTCAAGTGATGAAACTGCAACATACAGACACACACTTTATCTACACACAGTGACACATTTACATACAGGCTCACAAACTACATTTAACTCACAAAGCAAAAACTATTGGAGTGAAAACATCCATCAATGCAAACCCTCAATTTACACACGCACACACACACACACACACACACACACACACACAAACAAACAGTTCTTCAGAGACGTGTGTAAGTGTGTGCTGTACTTGATTTTGAATTTGGCAACAATTTTACAATCTGTGCTTTTTCTTTCAAAGCAAAAAACTAATGGATGTGCCTCCTGTATACACAAACCCACATACACAGTTTGAGCAGTCTTCTCAGGTTACTAAAGACAAACTGAAGCTTGTGAGCGAAGCAGGAGAGCGAGTGGCACCTGGATGAATAAAGAAAAATGCACTTCTGAGGCCAGCACCCACACACACTCCTCTTTGCATAGGAACATGAGCACAACCATTTGAGATCTATCTGCGGGAGCCAAGTTATTGAGGGCACGGGTTCAAATCAATCTTTGAGGTTGCAAGCTGCAACTGCACAATATCATCAGGTTCAGGGGAAATATGCGTATTGCCATATCATAAATCAGAAGGGTAGTGGAGGGAAAGAGAACTAAAAGAACAAATAGAATTACTCCTGTATTGGAGGACGACTGGAGTTACCTGTCAGTAAAGGTAGCAGTTTTGTCTGCTTTTCAAAATAAAGTAAAGCCATTTCATCTGGCTGCTTCGAGGTAAGCAATTTATCCATCTTCCCACTCATCTCCTCTATTTCATCATAATGGCAAATCTATCGATTCCTACCAACTGCCTACTCATTTTTGTGGCGACACATGGTCCTCCAGAGAATTGTTCCTTTAGGTGACCCCACTGACCTTTCCTCTAACGCTACCCTCAGGTCAAAATTAGGGACAACGTGAGCTCTACCCAAAAGATATCTTATAATCTTTTTATTAAAACATAAAAAAACTGAAAGCCCCTGACATTATCAGTTCTTGGTTCTAGATCAGCAAAGTGTTGTGCCGCTCTGGAACCAGTTTTCCTAGCCGAGAGCTGGTTCTTTGGCTGTAGAAACGCAAAGAACTGGTTTGAGATTAGGCACCGACCCTCAAACTGCCTTGGTGGAAAAAGGGTAATTACAGAAGCTAAAGATGCTCTAACTGCTCACTTGGGCCTGCTCACTGGGCCTTTAACACATTAATGACAATGTAATTTAATCCAATCAAGGCAAATTAAGTCAGTTTTAGATTATGCATTAACCTTGACAAAGAAATAGAGAGTTTTTATTCCAGAAATTAATCTTTTCTATTGCTATGGTAGAAACCATTTCCGATAACCATATCTGTGAAGATTGTCAGTCATCCTTAAGTTTTAAATCCCACATAAATAGGATGACCAAGGCAGCTTTCTTTCATTAAAGAAATATTGCTAAGGTATGGCCGTTCCTATCCCAACAAGAAAAACTTGTTCATGCATTTATCTCAAGTAGATTAGATTACTGTAATTCTCTCTTCACCAGTCTTCCAAAACAATCACTCTGCTGCTAGACTTTTAACTAGAACAAGAAAGAGAGAGCATATCGCCCCAGTTTTAATGAACCTGCACTGGCTCCCGGTGTCTTTTAGGATCAATTTTAAAGTTCTTTTACTTGTTTACAAGGCTCTAAATGGTTTGGGACCGGCCTACATTACTAACTCTTCGTTGTTTTATAATCCCTTATGGGCTCTTAGATCCTCTGCTGCCAGTTTTTTAAATATAAACTCTCACACGAATAAGAAAATCGGCAGCTCAGCCTTTTTTAACCATGCTCCAAAACTATGGAACTCCCTACCCGAGGCTATAAGAGATGCAAGCTCTGTGAACATTTTTAAACGACAATTGAAAACTTATTTATTCAGCACTGCTTTTAACTAATTGTCACTTTTCCATACCCTTGTTTTGTTTTTTCTTGATATATTTTATGGTTTGTTCTTTGTTTTTTCTTGACATATTTTATTTTATATTTCATATTATTTTATTTGATGTCTAATTGTCACTCTTCCCTTCCCTTGTTTGTTTTATCTCTGTTTTATCTTGCTATATTTTATTGTTTTGTTCCTTGTTTTATCTTGACATATTGTTTTGTTTTATCTCTCTCTTGTCTTGATATATTTTATTGGTCATATGCCTTTCTTAATTTTAGTGCTGTCTTTTAAATATTCCATTGTCCTTGGCATACCTATCCTTACGAGTAGCTGCTTCTCGTACTTGTTACTCATTTCTTTGCTTGGCTTTATTGTGCAGTATTTGCACTTTTTATTTTACATGTTTTATTTTCTTGTTCCAGGCGGATGAATGGCTGAGAAGGATTGAGGGTTCAGGCTTACCAGGAAAGTTTAAAGCATGGCTCTTCCAGCATGGTCGGCTACCAAGACTTATGTGGCTACTGACAATATACGAAGTACCTATGACAACGGTGGAAGGAGTTGAGAGGAGGAATTCCACCAAGCTTCACATCAGTAGGGCTATACATCAGGTCTGGTCAGTTACAGGTACCCTTATCATCAGTGGTCGAAGAGTTCAAGGTGGAAAAATGCAGGGCAGTGATGACGTACAGGAACTCCAGCAACGAAACGGTCAGAGGAGCAGGTGTCACCACAAGATCAGGATGCAAGTGGGCTGCGGACACATCAGTGGCCCAGGCAGAAAGCACGTTAAAGCTGAAGGACATCATCGGGAACCTGTGCGTGGGGAGGCAAGGACTCGGAACCACCCACTTCCAGCAATGGGGGAAAGTAGACACAAGACAGAGGGGAGACATGATCCAAGCCGAGGTCCGAGACTTAGAAGAGGAAAGATGTAGGTCAAGGGCTGTGGAACTAGGGACACAAGGAGCCTGGACAAAGTGGGACCTGCCAAAACGAAAGATCACATGGCCTGAACTCTGGAGACTGGAGCCCTTTGACATCTCGTTCCTGCTACAATCAGCGTACGACACTCTTCCTATGCCAACAAACTTGCATGGGGAATGAGGGAGGACCCACTGTGCAAGCTATGCACAGGGAGAGGCATGTTGTCACACATACTGGCAGGATGCAAGACTGCACTTAGCCAGGGGAGATACAGATGACGCCACGATAAGGTCCTCAGAGTGCTGGCGGACATCGTGGAGCAGGGAAGACAGAAAAAACATCAGACCCATGTGAGACCAGCCCCATCCATCCAGTTCGTCAGGGCAGGGGAGCAGCCACCCTCCTCAAAGAAGACCAAGACAAGCCTGCTGCAGGCAGCACAATCATGGGAGATGAGGGTGGACCTGGGAAAGAAATTACACTTTTCCCAGGTTGTCCAAACATCCCTGAGGCCTGACATGGTCATATGGTCAGAGGAGGCGAAGAAAATCATCCTGGTCGAGCTTAGGGTCCCGTGGGAAGACGGATGCGAAGAGGCCTAAAAGCCACCAAGTACCAGGACCTGGTCCAACAATGCAGAGAGAAAGGGTGGCAGGCTTGGCTGTTCCCCGTTGAGGTTGGCTGCAGGGGTTTCCCAGCGCAGTCAGCATGGAGGACGCTCACAGCTCTGGGAATAGCAGGAAGGGAGAGGAAAACAGCAGCTCGCAGGTTGGGGGAGGCAGCAGAAAGAGCTTCTTGTTGACTCTGGAACAGACGGAAGGGAGTTGAGCTGGAAGCCAGGAGAGGATGGGCAGTGACTGGCCATCACTGCTGACCCGCCAACTGGAGGTCGCTGTGGTTCAGGGTTGAAACATCAGAGGAAAGTTGGAAGCCACCTGACAACATCTTCTCCTGGCCAAAAGCTATAGTCATAAGTAAGTGACTGAAAGTGGTAGCATTTAGATGTATCTAACTGTAGATATGTCAGTTTACAGAAATATCTGTATATTTGTGCTGACACATACATGCATAAGTGATGTGCTTGTATTAACTTTATTGCAACATATAGCTAAATTTCAGCAGAATGATAGGTTACAGATAGAGAAAAAGAGAGAAAGATGTGACTTTATGATTCAGTTGACATACATGTAAATGTTTGCAAGTGTGTGCATATGTTTGTCTGCACAAGACACACACATACAGAGCATGAGAGAAAGGGAGTGAAAAAGACTATAGACATAGACAGAGCCAGAGAGACAGTGAGATGAGGAAATATTAACTGGGGGATAATGGTCCAAGTAAAAGCCCACTTAGATAATCGATGACCTCAAATGAACTTTTTATTCCTGCCATTGAGAGTGATAGACAATGGATTCAGTCCACTCACAGCTCCACTCAACAGCAAACAGAGGACTTTACAGGTTTTACAGTTCTTACTGACATGCCATCACAACATTCAGGGAAAATCAGGGTTTTTAGCTTCCAGAAAAACCAACAGCAAAAAGCTTTTTTCTTCACTCACTGTCAGTGAAGCCTCCACAGACTTTATGCGGTGAGTTCACATCCATCTGATAAACATTAACTAAATGAGGTTTTCAAAAAAGAATATCAAAATACTACATCCCACAGCTGCACTGTCCACAAGAGTCCACAAGGCCTAGATTCCCCTTGTTATGTAGTGTTAGATAATGAGAAAGAACTGTAGCAGCTCACTCTGTGTTTTTGCTATCTTAAGAAACTCTAAACAGATAATGGAACATTTTAGGGATGTTCTCTGAAACCATGTAGAATGAAAGACCAAATGAAATTGACCTCCTCCTCAGCTTTTCATAAGCATACACATGCACAAACACAAACAGGCTTTGGGAATAAAAAGGTTCCTACCTGAAAAAACACAGCCATGGCTGCGATGATCCTCTTCTCCCTGAGTGCTGCACTGAGGCTGTCAAAGTCGTCTGAGTTGTACATGTAGATCTGCATCTGTGAGAGACAGAAACACTCAGTTGGGGGACACATAGAAGATTAAACCTTCACATCAAAGTCAATAAAGACACTACAACAGATTAAGCTAACTTTTAATATCTTCCTCATAATTAACAATAAGAAAAATTATTCAACTGTGAGCATGTGTGTGGGCATGTGTAAAAAGAAAATAATTGCATACATGTATCAATAAATTATATAATTTATATAGAATAATACTGCATATATTACTATAAAGTGTACTTTAAATAGATGAACTATTCTATAAAGTCTATGACACCATTAGGATAGTTGCCACCCTGCAAAAAGGCACTGCTGAATTATATAAATATCAGTATATAATATAAAAGTGGACAACTTCCTGCAGTTCAATACAAGCAAAATAGACATTCTCATTGCTCCTGATAATGTGAATACCTGCATTTCACATAGACTTGGCCCACTATCATATGCAACTCAGCAATGCTGGGTTCTTTGAGTGTAATTTCAGCTTCAATTAATATATTAGTTGTTGTTCAGTTTGGTTTCCATCAGCATAGAAACGTCTCTTAGATTAGACCATTTGTCTCTGCTAAAAATGTGGAAACCTTTTATTCATGCCTTCATCACATCATCTGGCATTACTAGATAATCGTATGTGAAAGAAACAAACCTGTAGAATATTATGAAATAACATCCTTGCTGCTCAGTTTTACATAGTTAGAATCTCTTCATATACTTCTCACTTGTCACTGACATAAACATTCCAAATGACCTTTTTCCTCTGCTGTTTGGATTTCAACAGCACTGCCTAGAGACATGCTGAATTCAGATATTCCACTGCTGGGAACAGCACATTCATGTGAAGAAGTACTGCTCTGTTTAAATAAGATGAAAGTGAAAGTGATGAAATTGCCCAACAGAAGGAAAACCCCACATTACCTATAATTTTTCTGTGAGATTTTCTCAAAGTAATGTGAGCTAAGCAAGCTGGCAACATCTGGAATCAACAGCCCTGGGCTTCACATAGTGGACTCAGCTGAAAATCTGCAATTCACTGCTTATTCAGTGTTTTGTGTGATTGCAGGAATGAAGAAAAACTGCAATTCATGATTTATATGCAACTGGTGATGCAGTGGTAAATAGTAGTTGGGTGAACTATGACCTCCGGTCAGTGAGTACTATGATCCATCAAAACTACTGTGGAATCTATGAAAAGAAACCAGGTATTTCTTTTCAGAGAAAGTTTTCCCTTTTCTCTCCCTATCGACACATAACTCGCACTAGTTTTATGTTTGTTTCAACCTCAGATTATCACATTTGGTCATAAAGTCAACGCTGTGTTCAGCAAAGAAGGGATAAAAAAAACCCAGAAAGAGATGCAATAACTTCTAACTTTGTACAACATTTGAGGCTTCACAAAGAACAGTAAGTTGAGGCTAGCACTGATAATCATGGAACAGATATGACCTAAGATAATATTAGCTGCAAGCTAATAGTTTGCAAACATGAAATCAATGTGCCCTTTGCATCCAAGATTTGGTGTGGTGAAAGTGTTATTATAAAATTAATACATATTCTGCAATATCTAATGTTAGCTGTCATTGATGGCCAACAGTCAAGTTAGCCTAATGCTGATGTTGTCCAGGGTTCCATAATGACTTGTTTAGAACTTAAAACACAACTTCTGTCTGACTTGGGACTTGACTCCAGACTTTATGGCCAAGGCTTAAGACTTGCAAAGCAATTACTTTGTCCCACCTCTGCTATTTTCAGCTTTGCATTAATACGTACTATATGGTGCTCTAGTGAGTATTTCTGGCACCAGTATGTAGGACTGAGTGAAAATAAACTCTAGTGTGTATGTTCATGGTATTGAAGAAACATGTCACCAAGTGCAACAGTGTGGCTCATTGGTGTTCAATGGCACAGATGCATAATATAAACTCACCGGCCACTTTATGAGGTACACCTGTTCAACTGCTCGTTAACGCAAATATCTAATCAGCCAATCACATGGCAGCAACTCAATGCATTTAGGAAAGTAGACATGGTCAACACGACCTGCTGAAGTTCAAACCGAGCACCAGAATGGGGAAGAAAGGTGATTTCAGTGACTTTGAACGTGGCATGGTTGTTGGTGCCAGACGGGCTGGTCTGAGTATTTCAGAAACTGCTGATCTACTGGGATTTTCACACACAACAATCTCTAGGGTTCACAGAGAATGGTCAGAAAAATAGAAAATATCCAGTGAGTGGCAGTTCTCTGGGCGAAAATGCCTTGTCAGAGGTCAGAGGAGAATGGTCAGACTGGTTCGAGATGATAGAAAGGCAACAGTAACTCAAATAACCACTCATTACAACCGAGGTATGCAGAAGACCATCTCTGAACGCACAACACGTCGAACCTTGAAGCAGATGGGCTACAGCAGCAGAAGACCACACCGGGTGCCACTCCTGTCAGCTAAGAACAGGAAACTGAGGCTACAATTCGCACGGGCTCACCAAAATTGGCCAATAGAAGATTGGGAAAACGTTGTCTGGTCTGATGAGTCTCGATTTCTGCTCCGACATTTAGATGGTAGGGTCAGAATTTGGCATAAACAACATGAAAGCATGGATCCAAACTGCCTTGTATCAACGGTTCAGGCTGGTGGTGGTGTAACGGTGTGGGGGATAGTTTCTTGGCACACTTTGGGCCCCTTAGTACCAATTGAGCATTGTTTAAACGCCACAGCCTACCTGAGTGTTGTTTCTGACCATGTCCATCCCTTCATGACCACAGTGTACCCATCTTCTGATGGCTACTTTCAGCAGGATAACGCACCATGTCACAAAGCTCACATTATCTCAAACTGGTTTCTTGAACATGACAATGAGTTCACTGTACTCAAATGGCCTCCACAGTCACCAGATCTCAATCCAATAGAGCACTTTTGGGATGTGGTAGAACAGGAGATTCGCATCATGGATGTGCAGCCGACAAATCTGCAGCAACTGCGTGATGCCATCATGTCAATATGGACCACAATCTCTGAGGAATGTTTCCAGCACCTTGCTGAATCTTTGCCATGAAGAATTAAGGCAGTTCTGAAGGCAAAAGGGGGTCCATCCCGGTACTAGCAAGGTGTACCTNATAAAGTGGCCGGTGAGTGTATAGCAGACACACAATACTTGTTAGTAGCATCAGTTGATTGTTGGTGTTTGTCTTGGAATGGGTTTTTTTATCCATATACTGGACAAACTAACTGGACTACTTCCATATTTAGTGAGTTTATATACACGCAGATGTCTATAGTAAAAGTGATAAACAACAAGTAAATTGTCAGTCCACTATTTGTGTTGAAGAGATAACCAGTTTGCAGCCTGAAGTCAATAATACTGTGAAATGGACTTTCATGAGAACAAACACACACACACATCCAAGAACTGGTCAAACAGTCAGGCACTATTCGTTGTCATGGTGATATAGAGGCACGACGGCGCACAGCAAATGTGTGCACCGAGTGTGTTTGTAAAGGGAACACATTATTGTGCCTGTGTGTGTGTGTATACTTAGAAACTGTGTTCATATGCACGTGTTTACATAATTTTACGTGCCGGGGAACACATTCCTGCATGCCAAAAGTAATTCTGGGAGATTTTTCCTTGCCAAGATCAACACTGCCAATATCACTTTTCGTTTTCTCCAGTTTGTAGCATTTTCTCCAGTTTGCTAATCCTCACATAAAGAGTCCTGTGCATTGCTTTTTGATCTACTTGAGAAGTAAACAGTTGTCAAGCAGTCTGATATAGAGTCTGTTTGGTGAATTTATAGCAGGGACAGCTCAACTGGAACAACATATTCTCCCCAAGGGGTATTAATTAAAGTCAATGTGGGGGATTGTGCTTGTGAATGTAGCAGTGAAACAGCAGCTCAACAATAATAATCAGTTTAAACAGCTGTATTTGCCCTAGTGATGGTGATGTGTGCCTTCTCACATAGTGAAATGGGACAGTGAGGAGGATGAGAGAGGACTGGAGGCACGTTCTGATAATACGACAAAATAATGAAATTGTACAAGAAGTTGTATTCTCATGTATACTTCAGTTGCTCTGCAGACTAATTCAGTTCTTTATCCTTTGTAATAAGGATCTTTATTTATCTGAAGACTCTGCCTCTAGGAAAAGGTGGAAGGGATAAACACCAGCTACAATCCCGACCACATAGACAAGCAAGACCATCTCTGCGTCCATCTCTGCACTCCATTTCAACATCGGAGGAAACACCGAGGTAAACGCTGAGGTATTAAACACCAGCTGAGATCCCGGCCACATGGATCTTCTCTGCCAAGCATTCTGCTAGCTAGCCAGTGTACAGGCGTCAGATAATAAACTGGACGACCTCCAGTGGAATATCAGGAACTGTAATGTCCTTTGTTTCACTAAAACTTGGCCAAATCCTGGAATACCGGACAGCGCCATTCAACCAGGTGACTCTTTTTCTGTATACCGATCTGACAGAACAGAGGACAAAGAACAGAGGAGGAGGTGTGTGCTTTATGGTCAATAAAGATTGGTGTGACAGTGGGGATATTAAAATGCTATCCTGTTCCTGCTCACCTGAGTTGGAGTTACTGTCAATCAAATGAAGCTCAGCGTAAGTCATATAAATGAGGTCACTGCTAACACTACACATTTGGTGTTATCTGTCACTGTAGAGCACGAACACAGCTCTTCATATTTTTTTAACTTTATCTTGATATACCTGATGCAAAGACAAACCCCCTGAAGAAAAATTCCACAAGTGTTTTAGATTTGGAGCATGCAAATCTATTTCATTGTCACTGTTAATAAATAACTGTGTGACACTGCTGTTAATAAGGCATCTGCTGTAGACATAAAGTACGTTTGCTGAATTTACAACAAGGCATGAATATTTAATAATTAAGAATTTGTCGTAGACAGCATTTCACAAAGTTTTGCCAAACTCAACAACTGGAAAATGGCTGGAAATTGGATCCAAGCCAGCTGACAGCCAAAAAGCCTCCATCCTTGAGTGGCAGTTCTGAGGGGCTGGCACTGTAAGCACTTAACTCCTTGGTATTCCGCCTGGTATTTGTTTTTTTTTAAACAATGTTCTGATGTCAAACTGTCAAGAATGATAAAAAAACCAAAAAACACATTGTTTTTCTAATGTTTTTCTCTTAAAAGTTTTATGGTCGCTAGAGACCAGACGTATGTAAGACAGTTACATTTTTTTATTCACAGTATGCTGGATGCAAGTGATAGCGGGTAATGTTTTGTTTTCCTGTTTGGCCTCATGATGACACTGTTGTCTTACTGTTGCTATGAATAGATACAGACACAATGATGAAAACTTTTGTTTATGTTCACTTGCTGTCACAGTAACATGATGGTGCAGCACCTGGGTGTCAGGTTTCGTGCAGAACAGCATTTTCTTTGATACTAGAACGATTTGATGACAGTAGCTCTGGAAATAAAGATGTACCTGAGGCCACTGATACTGAGAGACTTTTTTTTGCAGTTTATGAATCAGATCTTTTAAAAGCAGAACTGGAGCATCAGAATGACGAAGCTAGCTCAGACGACAGGAGCTCTGAATGAGACAACGGTCAAAATACCATCCAAGTAGCAGTCCCAAAGGAAGTTAGGACTGATGGGAACCTGATATAGTCAAGTGCCTCAACCTTGCTGCTATAAACATGCAAGTAGTTTTCCTGGCCAAATGTCTAACTTGGGAAGCCAGAAGATCTCACAAGCATCGCACTTTTCTGGAAAACCTTGGACTTCAGCTGTTGTGGCCATGACTAGACAAAGGGAAAGAGGTGCCATGACTTCCAAAAACTGATGGATGCTCTAAAAGTCTTTGGTTTATTCAGAAACACAACCACTTCAGCTGAGGAACTCCCACAAAGATGCTGGAGATGCACATCTGTCCATCTAAGCTGCTACAGTGTAGTGCGCACAACCATGTTGCAATAACCACAAGCAAATGACTGTGCCTAATGATTACTGTGCTGACTAATTTGAGTTTGGTAGGTGTCAGTCTATGCGAAGTTACAGTAGCCTACTGTATGTGTAAGAAAGTACAGTAAAAACATGAATAACAGGTTAAGCTGAAACATATTAATGCATTTAGGAAAAAATAATTTTGACACCTTAAAATGTTTGTAAAAATGTCATATGTGTTTTGCTATTGTCAATAATATGTTCCAAAAAGTTTGCAAGCAATATTATTTTAATATGTGGCTTATATAAGTGCTGGGACACTAAAGACCTGAGGGATGTACGAATGTTTAAAAAAGCACCCATGCATTTATGGGTTAAAACTGGAAGAGTCTATGCGATTTGGCTGAAATTACCTTATCAAAACCTTGATATATACTCAAAAATTCACCCCCCAAAACAGAATTTTGATATTACAGTTAAAGAAAGATTGTGGTTATTGATAATGCATCAAAAAAGAGACTAGTGTCTAGCTGTCTAGTGTTGAAGTCAAACACCTATTTGGCAGTCCACCACTATGACCTCAGCAGCCTTTACACTGCACTATTTGAACCTCATTCCACTGAACAGCACCGACACTGAACGTTTCTATTGGACATGAATTAGTAATGCGGAATCATCAAGTATGAATGTAATTCATAGTAGAGAGGACTACAAAACTGCATGACAGACACGTTGAGATTAAGATGTTCCTGATTAAGTTCCTGAGAATTTACAGATGCAAGGTATTCTGCCGTTAGGTATTCTGCGGTGATATGAACTGCATTTCAAATTTGGTGATTTTTATATTACAGTTAAAGGTAATAAATATAGAAATGATATGTGCTGTAAGATGTCATGTAGTAGACAGCCACATAAATGTCCTTACATCTCTGATTAAGTAGGAGATCAGCAGCAGACTAAGGGTTTCAGTATTAAGCTGGGACAGTTTACTGTGGAGCCTTTCCAGGACACAGAGCTGAGAACAGCCAGCAGGATAAGACCCGTTTTGTATGTTTAATCATTTGTAACTCTTCTGCTTGTCATGAAAGTCATGAGATTTCTAGGCCAAGTCTCTCTTAAATAGGATGATTCCAGTTGAACTGTCTGTTGAAGTTAAATTAAAGTGAACTTTAATGAAGCAGTTCCCCCATTAAGATCATGATGAGCGCTTTGGAATGGTGTAAAGGAAACAGAATTTGATATAACTTTGATTTTATATTAGAAAAAAATTATTTTCTTTTTGTTTTTTGCCAAAAAATGTGCATTAATTACCTTTTCTTGGATTGAAAAAAAATGGGCAAGTGCCCTGTTGCTCGAGGACCCAGGTCACCCCAGGTCTACTGGGTGGCAATTAGTTTGAGGTATTTTGATTAATTACAGATTTGGTTGGTAAAATGCACCCTAAAACACAAAATAAACTGAAATGATAAGGGCCTTAAGGTGTCTCCTGCATTTTTACCTAATCCGCTGGCCTTATCTTGTAGAGGGGCCCTAGGTCAAACTCTAGTTTTAATACATTTAACGCAGCAATGATCAGTTTGTCTGGCTACTTCACACACACCTTTGACATATTATGTGCATATTACATGCTAATGTGATGCCATATCAGAGTGATTTACAGTTGCCTAATTACACATCCAACAAGCACACAGAGAGATTAGAATTAATTTGAAATCATGTTTCTGGCCACCTGATACATGTAAGTCTAATTTATCTTTAGCTGCTAAAGGCTCCACTATGTTAGCTACTCACTATCTTTGCCTGTCTGCTGGTACTGGGCAGGTAGTGAAGAGCTGTTTTTTCAGCTTTAACTGAAAACAGTTGCCTTTTACTGCTGGAAATGAGGTGCATCAATCCAGGCCTGCGTATAGGAATATTTTCAAGTTAAATACTTTTTCTTCATGCCTCATAAATCTCTTTAACGCTGTCCTACCCACTGATGGTTCCATCTCCACAAATTCATATGGCATGGTGACTCAAAATCACTAAATTTCATTAGATTTTCTAGTGGATATACCAAAGTTTGCAAAGATACCAAATATGTCAGGCTGAATTGTGGTGAAATGAATAGAAAATGATGCCCTAGACACATGCGGTAGAATATTTCAATCAGATGGAATGGTGTACCCATAAAAGCCATGGCATCTTGGATTTGAATGTCACTCAGTATAAGAATATACTGTACCTTCAAGGAAGTGTTGGGACAAACAGATACTATACCGTCATACAGGGTGGAAATTATTATTATTTTCTATATTAAAACTGTAAGAATGTCAGAATGTCCAGTTATCTAAGACAAACTGTTGATCCATCTTAAGTGTACATACAACAAATATATAATTTCCCCGTTCTAAAACAAGCTTTAGCCCTCCTACTCTCTCTGTTTCGAGGCAGTGTGTTGCAGATATTGCTTATGAAACAGTTGTTGCGTTGCGGTCTGCCCTGAGCCTTCACCCTGCCAACACAAACGTGTGTCACTGCTCATTTAGCATTTGGCCCACTGCGCTGCTTTCTCCATATTTATACAGCGGGAGGCTTCCAGCATACAAACACCACTACAGGAGCATCTGCCAAGACTAGAGGACAGGCAGTGCAGGCAGAGGATTCAGGCCACCAGCAACATCATTGCACTGCTGTCGATTGGTCAGTAGCTGCTTGATGATGGCTAGCTGTGGTACCAATTGTGCACAGATGGGACACATCACTGCTTCTACAGGGTGTCTACAGATGGATAGTTAAATTAAGTACATTATGAGGCTTATTTAAGACCACAAATTAAGAAATTTAAGTCTGAGCTTTGTCTGGGTTTTTCTTTTAAAAAATGGGTGCTGTATGGAGGTGATCATTTTTTGAGAATTTACAATACAACATACAGTATGTCTTAACATAATGTTGACACTGCTCTTCTGTACTTTTCTCTGGGGCTGTTTTTCCTGGTTTGGGCCCATTAGTTCTGATTAAGTGTAATCTAAATGTAAAGCATACAAATGGCCCTTTCCACACAAAGTCAGCTCCATAAAGAAATGTTTTTCCCAGTTTTGTGTGGAAGAACTTGGCTGGCTTGACCTCAACCCCATCCAACACCTTTGGGATGAACTGGAAAGCCACATGTGAGCCAGGCCTTATCACACAACATTAGTGTTGGACCTCACTAAGGTGGGAATTTTTGTGAATGGTAGCAAATTAAAGCCCACGAGAGTGGCATATAAAGACATATGCGGATGCTGGATAAAGTAATTGATTTTTACATCTGGGGTACAGGTGTAAAAAAAAACCCAATTACTTTAAATAAGATGGTGGATGAAGAGACAAAGACTGAAAATAATATGGCGCTTGTGGTGAGCAACCCTCAGGTGAGCTGTGGCTCAGCAGTGAAACCTGATAAACTGGATTATAAAATAATTCTCAGTCATGGCACACCACGCAATTTTACTTTTTCATGCACTCACTGTTTTTTCTTTTTTTTTCTCCTGTGATGTGATGTCCAAGGTCCAGATTAGCATCATCAAACAACAACTGGCCCAGACTGAAATGGACTAACTCCCACTTGGTCCAATTAGTCATGAGACCCAAATCATAATCATAATGTGTGACTCTACCTTTAGCTACCTTTAGTGTGCCAGATTTGGGAGACTGCTGGGCCAAGACATATGGCTACGGGGTTGTTACATAGATAGGTTATAAGATAAATTACAACACTATAGTACCTGTGTCTAACACCCATGCAAATAATAGGCACAATGAATTCACTAATGTAAACTACCTGTATATAACACCTTTCTATCAAGTCCCATTTTGTAAATGTCTTACAAATACAACATGACGAAGACCAAAAAGATGAGCTCTCTGTTCAGCGCTGATGACATACAGAGCCACAACGAGAGTTAAAAAGGAAAGACTTGTATCATAAGTTGCTCTGGATAAATGTGTCATCAAAAATGTAACAGTCTTCAATCACTCTGCTGCACTGCTCATTAATCCAGCCACAGGCAGACATTTATGTGGCTCAGGTCTGTAATTGACTCCTTGTACAGTGAACTCTATCATACTGTAATGGTGGGAGTCACTACTTTGTGCTCATGTTTGTCTTTGGAATGTCTTTGAACTGAGTTTCCTTGCATATCAATATTCCTCACTGGCACCATATAAAGTCTGTCAAATATTTGAACTCTGCCTCTCTGCTCTCACCTCCTTGTGATTCCAATGATTTACCAGGATATTGAAAAAAAACCCGTATCAATAACAGGAGACAGGAAAAGCTATAATTTGTAGCAATGGGGACAAAGAGATGGAGAAAAAGTTAGGTAAATGGTGCACTGGGAGAAGTAGAGAGGGAGAGGAGGGAGATGATGAAGAGGAAGCATGCCTCCCTCTCGGCAATCAGCCTTAGGGGGGCTGTAATATCACCTCTCCCTTCCTGGAGTTCAAAAGCCTGAGTGGGAGGTAGAGACGCTGTTAAGCCCGGAGGCAAGCCATCTCAACACCAAACAACATATTTATTTTCTGCTCAGAAAACACTTTGTAGAGTAGAGGGGAACCCCCTGTCGTTCCCAGGGTATGCAGAGTCCACTTTCCCACTTTTTTTCTTCACAGGCCAAAAGACATCATCACCCAGTCGGTTTGAGGTCTGCCATAGGCTAAGCTGCCAGCTCATTAGAAGCAGTGTACTTTTAAAGAAGTGGAACAATAGTGAGAATAAGAGGAAGGCACATACCATATTACAAAGAAATTTCCTTTAACGTCAACGTTTTTTTCTTCTATTACAATTAATTCTGCAAACAGTCCAAACAGGATGTTTTGGAATTTTGCTGTGACCATGGTATCCCAGTATAATTGAACTTGGGTAACCTTTCCGTTATATTGTGATGATTTGTGGTAATGTTTAAGACTTTAATCAGCGGAGCTTTGGGTCAGTGCTCTCTGAGAGGCAATTCTAAGGAAAAAAGACCAAGAGTGTACAGCTCTGCCTGTGAGGCACTAAGGCCTTGATCAGACTGCCAGCCCAAATCCATTTTTTGGCATATCCAGATTTTATCCAGATTGATTTTAGAAAATCTGGACAGAAAAAAAACACATGAAATACGATTTTTCTAAGCGGATTCAAGCAACATTTGGAGGTGGTTTGAAATGCGATTTCAATGATGCGTCTCAGTCCAAGACGCTCCGAATGCTCAAATCAGATTTCAAAGTGTCTTTAGCATCACTTGCAACGCGACACACAACGACAACGTCAAATCCAGAGTGACAGAGATGCATCAGAGCGGCTGTATACCTTTACACCAGACAAACTCAGCAATGGAGGAGTTCTGCACCGCAACTTGACAGCGCGATTGTGGGGGGTGAGATGATTGATCTCCATTTCTTATGCTTCTGCGTTGGAAAGCCGTGTCATCAGTGTACGTAGTTACTGACTCCTATGTCGTTACCACAGCAACCCATGCAGATAGGTTGGTGATGTTGGGACACACAAATCCGATCTGATCACTTGAAAATAACAGTGCGGACAGTCTGTCTTAAAGATCTGATTTGAGAAACAAATCTGATTTGCCTGCAGTCTGAACAAATCCTAAGTCTGGTGTGTATGTACGTGTGTGTGATCATCATCAAACACAGGTGTGAAGTAGTGTAATGTACTCAATGAAACATTAATATGTGGGAAGGTAAGCACAGGAGACAGACTCTCACCATGAGCAGGCTGCGGTGATGAATCAGGAAGTCTGCACTGCTGACACCTTAATGCATCATTATTATAGATGTTCTAAGTGGTTTCTGAGGGAGGGGAGAACGAGCTGATTTAAAGCTAACAACCCACCTGAAAACTAAATGTCCATGCATTCATTCTATGATGTTACAAGATTCTATTATTTATCACTGAACAACTCTCCTCAAGTTGGAAGTCAGAGAACAAAGCCTGCATCATTCATGTCTTTGAAAACTGGCCAAATCCACAAACACAGGAAGAGGACATTCATTTCAAATACATATTGGAAGTTGAATATGTCTACATAATATAAATATATAAATAATAATAATAATAATAAATAAGATATATCTTATCAAAGACAGCATGCGTTCAACCCTCTGTCCTACAAATTACATTCATGTATCTACTTAGTGTAAGAAAAATACTCTCTGGAGGGCACAATGCACTTTTCTTTAACTTAAAGGGCACCTATTATGCTCATTTCCAGTTTTATATTTTTATTCTGGGACTCCACTAGAGTAGGTTTGTATGATTCACATTTTTAAAAAAAATCCTTATTTATTTTATACTGGCTCTTTATGTAGCATCCTTTGTCTGAAACAAGCCGTCTCTTTAAGGCCCCCCTCCCTAAAAGCCCAATTTCTTCTGATTGGCCAAAGCCTGCTGAGGGTCAGCAGCACCTAGTGCTTGTGGGCATCGCCTCATCCTCTTGCCGGTGTGGAAGTTCCAAAAGCAAACTGTAATCCTACTAGGTAACATAATATCTCGTTCTTGACTGGAAATGGCAACTTCTCAAATCCATCTGTATATGTTCGAGCCCAAATCTAATCCAAAATATGAGAGTGGACAGCACGATATTGAAAACTTCTATATTTGCCCCTTTTGATAGGCATACGTGTGGGAAATGTGCTAAAATGCCGACTGAAGTGGAAACATTCTGCTGTCAGGAAATAACACAGGTAATGTAGGTAGTAAAATGTAATTCTGCTGTCACCAAACGACTGTACAGTATCTCCCTGTGCAGTCAGTTATTTGTATGCTGGAGTACATTAAATGCCTATAATGCTACTCAAGTAGACTGTTTTGCAAGAATGTGTACATACATCTACTAAGATGACCCTATAAAGAAATCTGTGACGTCAGTTCCTCGCGAAAGTGGAAAAAATGTTGGAAACCTTGTATTCACAGCAGTCTGAAGCCTGAGCTTGTTGCTCACAGTAATTACCTCATTATTTGAACTTTGGCCATGTTTAATATGAACATCTGATGTAACATACATATATATGACAGAAGATAAGGAAAAGCATAATAAGTCCCTTTCAAGAACATTAATACTGAACATCTAGTCACATAATTTTCACAGCCAGCGTTTTTCAATTACTTTTTCTTTTAATAGCCAACAAATAAACCAACTTAGATAAAAATGGTCGCCATGCTCAAATCATACAAATATCAGTTAAGTATGAGATGGGATGTGAACCTGGGATACTGGTATAACCCCTTCCATAAACTACCCTGACCTCCACACCACTCCCAGACCATTAGTTCCTCATCTGGAGCCCAGGACCAATCCAGGGAGATCATGAGATAAAATTAAGGGCTCACTATCACCCCTGTACGTAGATTTTGTACCTAAACTTCACGAAACCTTAACCACAGAGATGGCAAATCAGTGGTCATATGGGTCATTTTTGTAGACATTTGTAACGGTTTTGAAAGGCACTGATAGGCGATGCAGTCCTCCCAATAGGGGCATCAGATCAGAAGTAAAAGGATTATTTTGGAAGGCAATGACAAACATATTTTGTTGTTTATCATTTGGTGTAATCATTTTCAGACACCCTCAACCTCTTTGGTACGACATCATCAAATGGGGCAGAGTGCAGCAGCAGTAAAATTTCCAAACCAGGAGAGGGGGTCTAACATAAACGGCATTAAGAGTATTTATTGACACTGCTGATAAAAAGTACAATATTAATAGAATCCTTAATAGTACGCATGAATTTGTTACCAGCTCAAAAACATTTTGTGTTTAATTACTTTTAACATAAAACACTAACTACATTAGCGCTGAATGTTGGCATTGAATGTAAAATGCTAACTCTATAGCAGGAGATAAGGTTACCATGTACAGCTAAGACTGTGATTTAGTCAAGGGGGTCTATTCATTTACAGGTCTACCAATCCAGCAAAGCTCAGGATTTTGTTAGTCTGGATCTAGATTTAACCAATAGTGTTTAGCTTTTGGCAAAGGGTGTCAGGATCAGGGAGGGTTTGCATTTGGCTGTGGGTATTTGGATTTGGCCAAGATTGTGAGGATAACAGAAACTGTGTCAAGATTCTGTCAAAGTTGTTTTAATCCAACCAGGGGTGTCCATCTTTGACAACCATTAATTGAAAGAGTCTTGTAAACAAGAGAATAAAGAGATAAGAGAGGAAAAGGTGAGAGATTGATAGCCTGATATGTGTAATGGAAGCAGGGTAAAAGGAAAACAGAGTTCATTAGAACAGTTTTGTTTTTTAAGCTTTGAAAGAGACTTCATGGTTTATTTGTGAATAAAGAAGTTTGACTTTCGGCTGGGGGGTTGAATTTGTCTTTTAATAAAATAAAGTCCTGGCTCTCATTTTGTGTACAGTTTATTGTAAAAATCACACACTAAAAAGCTTGTTTCGAAGCTCATAAAGCTGGCATGACAAGCGAGCCCAGAGGGGAGCGCAGCACTGCTTTGTTAACTCCGATCACATCTCAGACTGTCTCTCATGTTGCCAAGTTCAAAGTTTTCAATACACTGGTCAATTGCATAAAACCTGTGGGACTTTCGAAGCTGTTTATAGTGTTTGGCAGTGCTGTAGTTGGGTTTTTGTGTTTTACATATAAATGAATTCCTGTGAGTCAAACATTGAGTGCCATCACAAGAAGAGAAACAGGGAGGGCTGCACGGTGGCCTGACTTCATTTCACACTGCTGTCTAATTCCAGTCCTCGCTTCAACAATACGAGCACCGAGGTTACAGATGGCGAGACCGAAGGTGATCATGAAGATCAGTCATTTAAGGCACACCCTGTGGCCCTGACCCTTCAGTCTTTACAAACTGCCTGTCTAGACCAAGATAGTGGCCAGGAAATTGAAAAGGTCCACACATATAGGTGTAGCAGTGAATTGAATGAAGGAAAAGATAATGCATATGGATGCACTTTTGCATGTGGTGAACAATGCTGTAGAACAACAGGCACATCACCCACAGGTTTTGGCATTTCGAAGCCTAGACTTGGGTATATGACTTGTTTCCATTTTGGCAGTTATTGGAGAAGAAAAATGCTAATTTGGGCAAAGAGCATGAAAGCCTAGATGGAGCTGAGATGAGGCTGAGACTGTGATACGTAGCATGTCCATTAAGCACACATGCCCAAAAGCCTACATTTCTTCAGAATCATTTCTTCTAAATGAATGCTGAACTCAAAATTTACTGGAAGCTTTTCTCAACACATTCACAGTTAAAATGAAACTGGACATACAGTATCCCACTCAATATTTGAAGTGAGATGATAGTATTGTATAGTAAACATTTTAAGGCTAAGCTCGCTCTGTGAGGTGAAAAGAACAACATAGGTGAACCTTGGTTTTTCCTTTATGACAGCAGACGACAACAGAGGGAATTCTTCCACCCCATCCATCTGTCTATGTTAGCTGATCAAGTAGTCCCTTCACAAGACAAAATGATTCAGTTTCTCTACATTTACTTTGTAGAAACAAGGTAGATGCTTGCCATTTCACAGAAAAATCAAAGTAGATGTAGCACTTAAGGCAGTTCAGCATATTTGATGAAGTTAATGTAGTTGCATGATTTTTGCTATTCTTGGTTGTATCCACATGGTTGAATGCACTTATTGTAAGTTGCTTTGGATAAAAGCGTTAGATAAATAAATGTAATGTAATAGCAACATTTTGACTATTTTCTATACCACTCAGTGAAAGTCTCTGAACAATTTCTCATTACATTCGAGAGAACATTTCCTCCCAAGGAAAGTCAACTTTTCCACTATTTCTTATCGAAGTAGAGGGAGTAAATCCACCTGGAGAAAACCAACATTTTCACCATTTCTTCACAAAACAGAAAGTATGCTTCCTCCAAAGGAAAGATAACTTTTCTTCCATTTCTTATCAAAGTAAAGGGAATACCCAAAGGGAGTCAGCATTTTTACTCTTTATCACCAAGTAATGGGGAAAACTGCAGATAAAAAATATTTTATTTCCATTTGTTAGCTAATTTAATATCAGACAACTAACAAGAAATGATTTTAGAATATTCAGCTTATAATGTGATAATGTAGAAGGGATTATAACAAAATAGACAGAGATTCATAGCTAATATGATATTCAAATAGATAACATCACAACACTCACCGCTAGGAAGAGTTATTACCCTTACATGTTACAGCAACAACCCAGTGACACACACAATTATCAACACACACACACACACACACACAGAGCAGTGGGCAGAGCAGGGGATTGTAACCCTCATACAAAGATAAAAGATATAGACTCAAATCCTGACAGAAAACATAGAAAATCAATAACAATGTAGACACAGACTCTGTGGACAGAAGCTAGAGACAGACCAGGCACTATCTCACTCCTGAATATACTCAAAGAGAAAAAGGAACTTAGCTTTGAAAACCAAAAACCAAAAAAGTAAAACACTCTGGAGCTTTCAAAAAAGTCACTGTATGTGAAGAGAAGTTGGGCTGCAGTTTTAGCTGTAACATGTCTCATGTTTCACATATTAGGTAAATGGAAAGCAATACTAACTTAATGCTTTATACCACATCTGACAAAAATGTATAAGGAAAACTCAAAAATTGTTCCAGTCAACAGTTTAACCAACCAAATAACTGGTCGAACTAAACTAAGTTAAACTGACTATCGAAAGACAATCAAACACAGCCTGTCTTTTTTTGGCTTTGGTAAAGTAAGTGGTCGTGGTATAAGAGTGATAATGCAAGAATGATAAAGCAGTCTAAGGTGTTGTGCATTGGTGAGTAGATTAGCCAAAAAGTCTAATAAATAAAATGACTACTAGTTAGAGTATAAAATATCTACAGAGATAATACCTGAGTAGCTAGTAACTTAAGTAAAAGAAAAAATACCAGCACACTACTGCCTTTTTTCGCACTTCTTTTATTTGATGTGGATATGACTGACATCATTGAAACCACATACACCTGTATCAGTATGTGATGAAATGTCACATCATCATCTCAATATTAGATCATCTGCTACACACACATACAATACTACCAGTGTATATGCCTAATATAATATGTACCTCTCAAATCTGATCACAAAATTCTCATGTGAATATTATATTATATATATTACTATACTATATTAAATAGAAGCTGGAACCAGCTGAAGGCTGATCATGCCAAACATTTGGACTATCCCTCATGGGCTTACAAGACACCATTATAAATCAAACAAAAAATACAACAAGACATCTTCTGGTAACACATGCGCAAAACCAAAAGGAAAAAAAAAATCAGTCCTAACATTGCATGTACATGAACATGATTTCAGCTAACGTGTTTATGTGCAAAATTTCAAATAAACGATGCACCAAGTAAAACAAGAGACAAAAGAAAAGCTGCACACCAAACTCATCAAGTAAAGGGCTTTTTTTCTCATCTTACATGGTCCCATCCCATATCTCCCACTATAGCCAACTCTGGAGCATATTTGTGCACAGCCAAAATATATAATAACACTGTTTTGCACTCATCCATGTATAGAAAGATTTCTAAGCCCACAAATCCCTGTCAAATAATTAAGCACAGGACACTCATGGGCTTGGTACTTACTTGGTAAATGGCTAATAAATGTCACTATGTAATTTTCAGCCAATAAGCTAATCAATTAACTGTTTCAGCACTCTCCAAATGTACACATCTATAAACGAGTCATGATTGTGATATTAGACTCCATACTTAGATACTTGTATTATTATATGACCTGTGCAGTCTTGACCCATAGTGTAGCGTTGTGCTTCATTTTATCAGCTTCCACTTTGGACATGCATGGAATCCATGTGCCAATAACTGGAGTGAAGAAAGTAATGTGGCTGCAGCACTACAGAAGGCATGTCAGTGAAATTTGTCACAGACTCAGCAGCCACAGACAACACAGTAGCATAAAAAAAAAAATTCTGAACATTTCTGAGGCAGACCTCTGCCCACAGGAAATGTAAGTCTCTCCTCTGTTTCCAACCATAAGACAGTGTTTCAAAAACATGTGTCCTGCCAGAAACCTTTGAGAACTCCCTTCATTCTTTTCATCCACCTTCAAGTGTCTCATGGGACAGCTCTGTTGCCTCAGGATGGAAATGTAAAGCAGGAGGTACATAGGGGCAGGCGATGCTGCCATGACCGTGCTGGGCGTGCTGCAAGACCAGGCACGGCGGCCTATGATCCCCCCCTGTGGGACTGACAGATCTGAGGCGACATAAGCAAGGCTTTGTGTGAAAACAGACAACAGAATGCGCTGCATGGAGTGCACGTCCTTGCTGAGAGGAGAGAGAGAGAGGACATCAAGAAGAAGGTTTAATGCAGTCTCCCTGTCAATCTGAGCCACGCTATGGGGTTTCGAATTCCCCAGCCCCTTTCGCAGCCGGAGAAAGGGCGTCCACCAAAGAAGGTCATACGATGTAGCCCACTATTGATGCAACACACTCACTGCCTTTCATCTCCCTCACCACAACAGCTTTACAAAACAGACTGGTGATGTGGTGACAGGGCTGTACAATTTGGGTTATGAGATATGTTTAGAGCACGCTGCAACCTCACGCAATCTTAAAAAACCCAATTGAAAAGCATTATGTGAGAAATGGCCCTGAGAGTCAGCTGTGGCTTTTTCAATTTCATGAGTGTTACTTTCTCATAAACGCAAGGGGGAGGGGGATATTGCCTATGCCCAAAAAAGACACAAAAAAGGTGGTGGGGGCCTCCCCTATCAGCAAGGCAGATTATTAAAAATGGTATGGAACAGGCTTGGCAACTGGCGCAGCATTATTTGCCCTCTAGGTAGCATTGGGCTTTTAAAGAATGACTGTGGTTTTTTTTGTGTCATTGAGGACACCGGGAAATATAACATTATGTTCGAAATGGCATGTGTTCCCTATCTCGAGGGAAGGCCAATCATAAATAAAAGAGAAATAAATATAAAAAAACAAGAGAGTGCAGCCTGGCAGTCATCTGTTATCTTTGAAGGTTTAATGGAAGGTAGCTGGCTGACAGAGAGAAAGAGAAAGAACAAAAAGGAGAAGGAGAGTAAGAAAGAAAAGAAGAGCAGCATAAGAGAGGCTAAATGTAACAACAAGACAAGACAAACTCCAAGGATACTATTACTAAAAAGATCAACAGCACAGAAAACCACCCCCATCACCATAATGTAGTTATGTACAGAGCACCTCCATGTGTTTGTCTGTAACATCCAGTTTCCCTGATGTATTTACTTGTGTTATGCTACAGGAGAAGAAAACAAATGCAGTATTTCATCAGCTCTGTCTGTCAGTGTAACAGCATAGTCCCTCTGCATCCATCCATTCAATATTCCTTCTCTCCTGTCACTGACGTGCTGCTGCATCACTTCAGACAGCTGACTGCTCATTTTTCCTCTCATATACACATGCACACTGCCCACCAGAGGTGGGTCGTAACAAGTTCTATTTATTCCGTTACATGTACTTAAGTCACTTTTTTGAGTAAGTTGTACTTTTCGGAGTAGCAGCATACGTTTTACTCTTACGTGAGTAGGTTTTTAGAGAAAAAACATTACTTTTACTCCGTTACATTTGTATACATTCACTTTTATTTATTATTTTAAAGATTCATGCACATTCTGTTAAGAGGCAGGTGGTCAGCTGGTCCCAAATCTGTTATCCTACCCCAGCCACGCCTCCACATGACTCAAAGCAGCAAATGGCTGAAGTTACAGCAGGAGTATGACTTTCAATTAGCGCTAGAAACTAATATTTACACACAAATGAACAGCGCACAGTGCAGCAGGCTCCAATTGTGAACTCTGGTCTGAGGTCAGTACGTCAGAGAACCATGCTGACACTGAGCTGACAGAGAGCAGCACGTTTTGTCTGTTGTGTTAAAGCTAATACGTTTAATAATATTCACAGTATATCATGCTTCAAATCCACTACTCCTGCTTCCTGTCAAAGTATAAATATTCAATGGTGTACAAGCAGTGTGCAGTTAACTAGCCTGATGAAGTCAGGCAGAAAAGTAGAGACCAAATTATGCACTGATAAAAAAAGACAATTTTTCACATGGACATGACTGATATAATGTTTCAGCCTTGACAGTTTTCAGGTCAAAGTGAAGAAGTGAACACACCTGTATTTAATGGGCAATTAATGATGAAACATCACAGCATTATCTCCTAATTAGCCTAAATGAGTCATCTGATGTGAGACATATGATTTGGGCACTTCTCTAATCTTATTGTTCATGCGATTGGAGAGATCTGGATGTGGGGGGCTCACGCCTGATCTGTTGCTCACTGTGATTGGAACTGGGACTTGGGACATCTCTACTGGAATTATCAAGGTTTAAGAACACTGTAACATGTTGACACTCTCACAATATAATATAGAGACAACAAGCAAAGAATGTAATTAAAAAACAACAACTTTACTTAACTCACCTCTGCTGCCCACACACTCATTAATGCCTACAGGTATGGAATATTATCATTCAAAAAGTTAATAATGCAAACAGTACAGTTCTTTCTTATTTCCTCATATTTTTATTGCATTTTTTCCATTTTATACTTGTATTCTTGACTTGCTTTTTTACATTACTTGCTTTTTATTTGCTTGTATTTTACTATACCAAAGTAAATTCCTTGTATGTGAAAACTTACTTGGCAATAAACACAATTCTGATTCTAATATATAATATATAATATAACTTCTGGTCAATAGGGGCCCAAGGCTTTTTTTGCCCCCTATCAAGTTAATCTGAGCATGATCACACCATGACTACGTTTCATAGATTGCAACTTTCAATGTGTAAAACGTAGTCCACTTTTGGCTTGGTCATGCCAGCAAAGAAGTATCTGAATATTTTACTTCCAGCCTCTTAACTATCTCTGTTGACCTATATTTATATCTTCATGGACCGCCTAACATCACAGTTCATGCCTTTGTTGATGTGATTTGAGCTGATGTAATGAACGACCATGTGTTGCACAGTTATGACGGTTGTAAAAACCCCAGAGTGCCAGCTGATTAAGGTACTGTTGACAAATATATGCCAAATAAAAGTTTATGGTGTCAGTTTACTAGTTCAAATGAATGATTGTGTTCGTGCTGAGCACATCGATTCCGGTGCTGTTTATCTTGGAACTCGCAGTCAGGAAATGACTGCCAGAGGAAATAAGTGGTACCAAAAATGGAGGAGTATGAATTGAGTTGTATTATTATGTGTTAGAAAGGTGTTGTATTTCTCATATCGTAAATTAAAAGGTGGGGATGCACCTTTGAATTTTCTCCTTCTTGTAATTCTGCCTCTATGCTGGTGGTAAGGGTTCACTGCCCTCCAGTGTGTTTAAACAAGGTACAAACACAAGTTTAAACATCTGCACCACATTTTGTGATTTTGTGTTTAGCTGCGATGTGAAGAAAAAAAAAACACACTACAGGCACTGATAGAAACAAACAGTTTGCATACGGCGCTTTGCAGACAAATAGTGTGAAGAAATGAAAACTGCTACCCAGTGTTATCATTATTCATCTGATGATTTAGGGGCTGGGATGCACTTTCCATTTCCCATGCAGCAAAGGTTGATGGGAAATAAAATCCCATTCATCAATGACACATCTTTATCTGTGATACCTGCGGCAAAGCAAAGAGAGGAAGTGTGTGTGTGTTTGTGTGTGAATGAGTGCACAAACCCCACCAATCCAAACACACACAGCCTGTGCTCTCAGCCCCCCTATCGCGTGCTAATTTACAGTGCCTCTCTTATCTAGGCAGGTGGGTAAAAGCTGGCAGAGCAAGTTCTGGAGCCACACACACACACTTGTCCCTTCCCCCTCCATCTTTTCATCCTTCGCTCCTCGTTTATCACGTCTGGGGGGCTTGGGAGGGGGTGGAGATAAAAACGAGCCTTGGCAAGAGGCAGTCAGACAGAATGGATAGCTTAGCGCCTTGGGCAGCTAGCCCTGATAGCACTCTCACCTGCTCTGGGGGTGGGGTGGGGTGGGGGGTGGGCATGGGAGGTGCCATAGTGGGAGGTAGCCTTAGACAGATATACTGGTTTGCTGATACACTGGGGCTGTGTAGTCAGTCTCTGATCTTTGAATCTACACCATTATAAAGTTGGATTTTGATGAGATTCCCATTCATGGTTAGAGATTTTGTGTCCCATGTAGTTGTTACCATAATAAGAATTTCAGTACTTAGCTTGTACGCATGTAAGGGATAATGCCTGATGAGGTGTCCATGATCAGGAATTAATGGATGGCGGGGAGGCAAGAATCGTCCAATGCGCAGCGGAGTCCATTAATTCCTGATTATGGACACCTCGAAGGGCATTATCCCGCTTATACCGAAAAAAAACAATTGGACCATTAATTTATAATTTCATGCGTTTTGCAATCAAAGGTTCTTCACAGCCATAACTCAGTTTCCCTGGTAACACTTGAGGGTTTGACTAATACCTTTAACAACAATTACCATCCCATAAGGTTCTTATGCAATGGAAAACATTGTTCACTACTCCAGTAAATAGGACGAACCTTAGATACGACTTGGCAATAGGAGATATTTCTAGCCCGCTCAGCTCATAGAATAATAGCTAACGTTGTGCTAGCAAGATTCAAAGTCAATAACATTGCGTATGGTTGACAAACAGAAAATATAATTTGACAGTATGTTTAACAACAAGACTATCTAGCCATCCAGCCATGTCATTGTCCATAAATCAATGTCAAGGCTTGAGTTTGAATTTGAAGAGGTAGCGAGTTCGCTTAAGTAATACAAAGTGTCTGTAAGTTCTGGGGCAGTATACTTTGAGGCACTGAAGGACTACACTCAGTGTTGTAGATATGATATTAAGATAAATTGTAAATGGAGGCTTTGCCTGCATCTCTGTTGCTGTGGATACTCATTAGGCTGATACTTTACTATGTTCACCAATCTAAATTAATGCGCTTTACAAACAGTTTCACTTGAACTACTTAGTAGGTGTCCATTGTCAGGAATTAATGGACACCGTGCAGCCAATCAGAATCAAGTATTCAACCAGACCATGGTATAATTAAAATTATAATCAGGGTCCAACTGTCATGGACATCAGTAGAAAGCAAGGATATTTAATTATGTCCCCTTTTTTCTTTACTGGCTAATTTAATAGTCATTGTTCAGAAATTGAACTTTCTGTACAAGACGTAATGAATTTGGCCGTATAAATTGCTAAAAAATGTGTTGGATTCAAATATTTGAAAATGTATGTACATACAAACATATGGATAAAGTATGTAAAAGTATATCCCAACCAGGCACTCATTATACAATGGCCACGAAAAGTAGCTGTTTCTGATAGGCTCACAGGTGTCTGGTATAATGGTATAACACTGAAGCATAAGTCTGGCCATCAACTGAATCAGTGTTCAAGGTATGTTAAAGTGCAGGTAACTAGAACAACATAAATGGACTGGACAAAAAACGGTCCAGTCAGTGGAATTTTTAAGCCGCATCTCATGGCATTTATAAGGAGATGGAATTTGCTCAGTTGTCATGGAGATGTTATCACATGACCTAAGTATGAAATATATGGTGATGTGCGTGAAAACTACGCAAAATTTCCAGTGAGTGACAGTGTGCAATTTTCCCGCAATTATTATTTCCAATGTCAATAATGAGCTCAACAAAAGTAAAGTATTATACTAGTTAAACTAACCAAAGCATTGGTTAAACTGACAATAGATAACTTTTTTGCTTTAACTTATCTGTTATGGTGTGCGGACATCAGCAGGGAAAAGGACCCAAGCGCAGACAGACCCGGAGACTAGAAGCAGTTCAATGAATTATTTTACTCATGCAGGTACAGATATGGCAGGCAAACGGGCAGGTAGACAGGCAGATATGGGTTCAAAAACAGGAGCATGAAAACCAGATAATCCAGAAACAGGGAGCAGGGGCGAATGGCCAGGGAACCGAAGCACAGGGGCGACGCAAGACACCTCAGGCAGATGCCCAGACTTGCGGAGCCTCTCAGGAGGATGACTAGGAGGGCAACCAGACGTGCGGAGCCGCTCTGGAAAGTAATCTGACAGCTTGGAGACTCTTGAAGGCTGGTGAGCTGCAGGAGCCAGGGACACAGGCAGCTGCTACAGATTGATGGGAACAGGAGGCGGCAGCCGCAGCTCCACCACAGGAGACAGCTGCAGCTCGGGAACTGGACCAGATGTCGGCCGGATCACCGACTGGGAATTGGGAGCTGGGCTCGGCCGGACCGCCGACTGGGAATCGGGAGCTGGGCTCGGCCGGACCGCCGACTTAGGAGCTGGTCTTGGCCGGACCGCTGACTGGGCTAGGTACAGGAGTAAATGTTGGCCGGACGCCGACTGGAAACCAGGAGCAGGTGTCGGCCGGGCCGCCGACTGGGGACCTGATGGGACTGGTGGCAGCTCTGTGGTGCTGGGCAGCTGAGACTCGGAGGTGCTGGGCAGCTGGGCGGGACGGGAAGGCTGCAGGCTCAGGAAACCGAGTCTAATGGATGAGGACACAGGCTGGTGGCTAGCAGGCTGGCAAGCAGGCTTGAGGCTAGCAGGCCGAGGTGAAGCAGGCTGAGCATCAGGAGTGTCGAACAAATCCGTGATCCATACAGGTATCCATTTCCTCAGCCCTGGCTGAGAGGCCAATTTCTTGCGGCCCACAGACAGAGTTGCCTCTCTGTACTTGTTATTTGGGGCCTTCCTCCAAAAAGGTGTGGAGGCTCAAGAGGTCTCCAGTCAGCTCATGCAGTTTGTCAGACCAACTGTCTGCTGGGTCCAGGTCTGGTCGGTTCATTCGGTTATAGTGTGTGGACATCAGCAGGGAAAAGGACCCAAGCGCAGACAGACCCGGAGACTAGAAGCAGTTCAATGATTTATTTTACTGACACGCAGGTACAGGGACGGCAGGCAAACAGGCAGGTAGACAGGCAGGTACAGGTTCGGAAGACAGAAGCACAGGGCAAATCGTCCCAAAACGGGCATGAAAACCAGATAATCCAGAAACAGGGAGCAGTACACACAGTACTCTCTCTCTCTCTCTCTCTCACACACACACACACACACACACACAAACTTTCCTCTATGTTCAAGGCAAATAAGCTTGAAAACTGCACACTGAATTCCTCCCATCAATATCAACCCTAACCCTCACATTGTTCATGTTGTGATCCAGCTATTTACTTAACCACTGAAAGATTGTACAAAATCCATCTGCATACTCCTAGGTTAAATTAATTAATGACCTCAAAAGCAAAGAAAACATTTTCTCTATTATTCAGGCTGAACCTTCCTTAATCTAATCATGCGCTATCAGTGCAGTGTTTTTGTTGCCCGATGTCAAGGTTCTGGTGAGAAATGACTCCTGCTGGATGAAAACCTCACAGCTTTGCTTCCAAATAAGAACTGTTTTTGAAATCATACAGTGGGTTTAATTTGGAGTTTCATGGGCAGTTTACAAAGCAACCAAACCACTCATGAGATGTTTAAGACCAATTGTGAATAATTGAACA
This sequence comes from Maccullochella peelii, assembly GCA_002120245.1. Lineage (NCBI taxonomy): Eukaryota > Metazoa > Chordata > Actinopteri > Centrarchiformes > Percichthyidae > Maccullochella > Maccullochella peelii. The sequence goes on from LKNJ01003605.1 coordinate 45,101, forward strand.
GTGGAGACTAGAGTGTGTGGAGTTCATCTTGTTGGCACAGAAAACAAATGAAACAATGAGGAGTCAGAAAACAACGTCAAGAAAGAAATATAATTATAATTTCAGTTTTGTACTAACAGGAAATATGTCAAGGCATGCACCAACTACCATCAATTAAACTGTGATTTTGAGACACTACAGCCAATATCAAACAAATAATAACTAAAAATGTTTTTCCAGGTATTTTTTACTTTTTTGCTTTGTTCGCTTTTACCAGCTGTCTCCAGAGCATGGAGCTTGACTGACCTGCACAAGGGCAAAAATAAGCTGCTGGGCTCCTATTAAAAGAATGGTTTGACATTTTGGGAAATACGCCTATTTGCTTTCTTGCCGAGAGTTGACGAGAAGATTACTACTATACCACTCTCATATCTGTACGCTAAATATGAAGGTACTGTCAGCAGCCGGTTAACTTAGTTTAGCACAAAGACTGGAAAAAGGGGGAAACAGCTAGCTCTCCAAACCTCAGTCCAAAGGTAACAAAATCCACCAATCAACTCTCCCCCCCTCCCCCAAAGTCCAATGATTAAGTTATATCTTGTTTGTATAATCTGTACAAAAACCGAAGTGTAAAAACAGCGATTTGTGGTTGTACGAGGGATTAGGTGCCGGATTATTTATTGGCCAGGAACAGTAACTTCCTTCCTGTCTCCACTGGTCGGTGACAAGAAAGGAATATACCCCCTCCCAAGAAGAACAACAGGCTGAATGAATGAAGTGAAACAAGATGGCAGTTCAGTCTGATTATTGGGCTAACATATTTCCAAACATATTTTCAAGCAAATGGGCACAAACTAGTTGACACATAATAAGCCTGTTGTGGGCAACAGCCCTGGGTCCCCAGAACTCCAGGGGCTCTGGGGCAGTTGCTTTGTCTGGTCAGTTACCCAGCCTTGCTTCAGTGCTGTTACATTACTGTCCATAATTAGTTTTCATTTTTTCCAGCTGTGAGTATCGCCTCCATTTCTGTTGTAGGAAAACAGCACCATCAGTGCAACAATCTAAACTCAAAAGTGATTGTCTGTGCATGCTAGTATTTTTAAATGTACCTCACTGTGTAATTTTTTTAGCATCAATGCACAACGCACTTGGTAGTACAATATACTGAAATGTGCACTTAGGAAAAAGTAAGTGCCGTATATACTGTATGTAGAGTATTTGCTCTTAAGACTGGATAAAGTCTAAATTATGTTTTCCACTAGACTCCAAACAAAGAAAGCACTGAGTGTGTGTTAATTTGTTTTTGCACTGTCAGTTGACCTTGGGTTTGGCTTGATAATTCGGAATCGACCACACAACCTCCTGGTTGAGAATACCTGTGGGTGAATTCATACATGTTTGACTTTCGATGCAAAGCACACAACAGTGGAATGAGAATGTACAGGACACCGGTGTGTGCATGCACACACAGGATGAGTGACAAACTCTAGCTGAAGACATGTGCTGTGCTGCCTGGCAAGGCTGTGCTTGGCATATTAACCAGAGCATCACTGTTTAAAACAGCAGGTAGGGGAGCAGCAGGTCCCTACTTCATCATGCTATTCAAGGGCCCTATTAGGCTACAATTGCTAAATGGCAAGGCTTGTAAATCATACATCATTCATGTGGAGCACTCTGAGAAAGCATAAGAATACTCCCCTTCTCCAGCGCCCACTGCAACTCTGTGAGCTGCTGAGAGGTACTGGGTGAAGAGAAATAGAAAGGACATGGAATGGAAAGGCAAGGGTAGGCAAGGAAAGGGAAGGGAAAAAAAGGGCAGATTGTCAGAAAATCAACTTAGATTTGAAATTTAATTAGGATTCCCACAGGATGAACCCTGTCCATTTTGCACGAGCTTTCATCTAGTGTCACCCTCAAGACAAAATGTGAACTACACAATGTGTTGTGTAGTTCACATTTTGTCTGGCTGAAAAAGAATGAATGCAATTCAATTGTATAAAAAAAATGTGCTCTTAAGAGGATGAATTCATCTTATTTACATTGGGTTGAAAGCAAAACCATCAGCTTGTTCATTCTGTCTCACCACTTAGGTGTAGTTAGTATTGCAGTCTGTAGGGGATTACGATTATTATTATTCATGGTAGATCTGTCCTCATATTCTGTATTATAATAAAAACAAGACATATAGTCTACAGCCAAGATAGCAGGTCTGTGTGGCCATACTTAAGCACAGTGGTGCTTTGAGCTGAATGCTAATGGCAGTGTGGCAACATGCTAATGTCATGCTAAAGTAGCTAAGCTAGAGGAAAGGTCAGGGTATCACTATAGTCATTAGAATTCATCCTCTGGGGACAAAATTGCAACGCAATCCATCCAATATTTTTCATGATATTTTGGTTTGCACCACAGCGTGGACCAACCACCTAAGTGACATTGGCATCCCAAGAACCAAGTCGCTACTGTGGCTAGATATGCAAAAAGAATACATACTATTGCACTATATAATACAGTATGTCTGTGCCTTTGTCTCCCATGATTTCATTAACAATAAGAATTTCAACTTCAATTGCATTCAAAGCAGCTGGGAAAACCACATCACACCAACACTGAATTCAGATCAGCTGAAAAAGGAGAGAGACATTGTACCACAGCTGCTTTAACCCAACTGGGCTCAAGTTTTGAATCTTTTTCTGCAATATTGTTGACTGTAGCACCAGCACCCCATAATGAAGAAACATGATTAAGCACAGAGGAATAAGTGTTTTGAAGTGGAGTAAGGCTTTTTTGCACTTTATAATAGACTTGGACAAAATAATTTATTGCACAAGCAGATTCTATATAATCGTTGTAGAAGTCCAGTTTCCTGTTAACCTCTTTAACCCTTTATTTTAAATTCTAGTGAAGATTCCAAAGTTTCCACATATACCAAATCTGTCTGTGTATTTGGGGAAATGTGTATAAAATTATGCACAATACATGTAGAGTATTTCAATTTGAAGGAATGGGGCAGCTATAAAAAATGACATATTTCACTCAGTGTATGCATCATAATTTGAAATACTGTGTGTACAGTACATAGAGACACAATTAAGTTGTTTTTTTAATTATATTTATTTTTCAGAAAAAAACATCAAGTCAGCTGCAGTCAGTGTCTATATGGGATATGTGCAGACACAGTACTGCTGTGCAATGGGAAGTTTTTTTAGCACACTCACATCCCAACACACTATTGTAGGGTTGGAGTTACTCATCCCCACCAAACTAGGGCTACTGTTGCTGATTTGTGCTTGCCAAGGTTTGATACCAACATGGGTACATGTCAAAAATTTGATTTGCATTGAGAATTGAGCCTTAAAATGCACTTTACACATATAAAGAGAGCCTAAGCACAACCCATTAAAGATTCTGTTCATACATATATCTATCAAAAATTTTAAACATTTTCTGCTTTTCAAATATGAGGTTTGCTTGCATCTCCACATTGTTGTGTCATTATTAATTGAGAAGTTTGACAAAAATAGCAATGTTACTAACCTGTAATGGACATTTTTGTCATTATTTCTGACATTTTATGAACTTAAACAATTGTCAGTGAAAGAAAGTCAGTAGATGAATCAAGAGTGAATCGTGAATCGTAACATGTTAATTGCTTAACTGCTCTCTGCTTTTCCCTTAAAAGGTTAATCTAAATCACATATTTTTTTACCACCTCTGGTGGTATCTTACCATGCAGATATATATTTTTTTGTTTTTGGCAGATTTATTTATATATGTGCTGCTGAGGTTTTCACTCAAATATAATGGAGGTGAATGGAATTTCATGCTCAGTGTGGACAGTTTTCATTGGAACTACTGTATTGTTACCTGGTAGTAAAGAGTGACAGAAGAAGTATCAGAAGTGAAAATCTCAAAATATCTGCAAATAAAGCTAAAGCTATCTACATGTCTGAATACCACAGCTGTTGTGATTTTACATGAGATCGACACCCTTGTAGATTATGTGCTAACTGTGCCTACTGTCTGCAATGTTTACAAAAGTGTGTGTGTATGCATGCATGTGTGTCCATATATTAGTTTTTTATTTTCTCCCTGCAGAGATAACATTGTGCAGTGTAGCAGCCAGGCAATAAAGTTGAACCAGGGGCTAGACAGCAATCAAACCGTGCTCCTATCTCACTGTGATGCTGAGGGAGCTTTACAGTCTGATGCTACAGCCTCACCCACTGTCAGGCATTTCTTTCACATACATTGTTGAGAGCTTTCCCTCTGACCACAGATACACAAGAACAACCAAAAAAACTCACATGCAATTTAATTTGTTTTACATTTTCTGCATTATGTAAACATAATAATGTAATGTCCTCCCGTCAATACATATACAGGTAGGTAGCATTGTTTTGGAGAGTAAGATAGTGTCTCAGATGTGTATCAGATTAAATAAAAGAACAAGAGTTTTTCAACATTTCTCTTCAACAGATGTCTGTCTGCAACAATCAGTGAGAAACAGATTATCAGGAAATATTTTCCAAGACTTTTTAGGATATTTTCAGTGACTTAGAGACTAGTGAAAGTCTGATGATAAAAATAGATGATAAAACCAGAATAAAATGAATACAATTTGGCTGAATTAGGAATTCTGCTCTGCGTTTTTGCATGCATTATAGATTGACATTTCATCACTAAGGACAAAAAACCCCCAACTCAAATTAGTAAAAAATAATGCACAGCAAAGAATATTTGGAAAAAAAATATTTTCAGAGAAGTAAACGTTAATCTAAACTGTTTCAAAGTGAATTAAACTTTATGTCATGAGTCCCGTAATTTCCTCATAATTTTCCTGGAAAGGACAATGTAATTTGGAATTGATTAAATAGAGATCATTTTCTGAGACAGTACACATTGTCAGTAGCTATTAATTTATATGAGTTTGTAAGAAAGAAACATGAAATGAAACAGATGTGACAGAGATTCATGTAACCCAGGTAAGCATCCATCTCGCATTGTAAATTTTAAACTCCATATTTGTTTAAAGGTATACTTACTGGTATACCTTTAAACAAAGGTATACTGTGCCTGTAGTTTGCACACAGAAAATACATTTTAACATTAGGTCAGCTGTGCACCGAGTAACAGACTCTCTACTGTAGGTTATGCTAGCAATTAGTTAATTAATTGGAAGTGTACCAATTGAAAACTGTCTCCATTTTCCAAATAATTAGCATCAAATAACACAGTCCATTCCAGGAACCATCCTAAGAAATTAAAGTTACCTTACAGTTCCTATCTAGGAAATTATTATTATTATTAAACTATGGGGACCGTAAAGTAACGCGTTACCCCAGGTACAACTATTAGCCTCTATTTTTCAGCAGTTAATTTACAATCTACATTACATTTTGATATTCACTGAGTCAAACATGACTTTGAGTGCCCGCAAGGACATTGAACAAAAAATCATTCTTTAGACTTGCAACACTTGTCATAGCCAAGACAACTCATTGTTAGACAATCATATCAAGGACTGTATTAATGGAAAGTTGTATTCAATTTCAAAAACCTAGAAATATATAAATTCAATTTGCATTCAAATGATGCATTAACATAAATATCAATTATTAAGATGAAAAAAGTCCTTGTTTGGTATTTAATTGCTGCCTAAATAATTTTTTATTGAAATTATTAAATAAAATTTTAAAAAGGTCTTGTTAAGGTCTGTTAATTAAAAATTATTCGATTTGCACACACCAGGCTTCATAACATAAGCATGTTTGTTATTTGGAAATTAAATGACCAAATGTGGCCTAGTCTCTCAGCAGCTTTAATGAAATATCAGTCTCAGTTGTGGCCAAATATTGAATCTGGTATAAAACAGAGGTGTGTGTGTGTGTGTGTGTGTCTCAGGAGAAAGAGTATAGTTGACTGAGAGACTCAATCAATATGAGAAACAGGCTTGATTTTCACTGGAACTTCATACAAGTGCTACAAGTGGAAACTTTCCCTCGCTGAGGCCTCTGCTGCTAAATCAATTGTGACGGCATATAATAAATCTTGCAATTTTAAAACAGCAACCCTAGAATGCTTCATCATGCATTCATATAGGAGGTTTTGTGTTTTCAGCAGAATTTTTGAAATCTTCTCCGGCGGACAGGTAAGCAATATTTCTAAACTGAGTAGTGAAGGCAAATGCATCATTTCCATACTGGGCTATCTCAATCACTGACACAAAGGCACCTTTATGCAACTTTGTGGAAAGGTTTGGGAGGAAAAAAAAGAGTTTGGAGCGGAAGGAGAAGATTACAATATCAAGCTGAACTGTCAGCGTGCTGATCCACCAAATGTCAAACAATACATATTCATCTGTTTGGCCGGCCACAGCAGTGCTCTAGGAGAAGTCCAAACAGAGATGGCTGACATTTCAGCATTCAGGAGACTGACAGCTGCACATAAACAACATGCAAATACACACTCTCAGAAACACCCATACACACTCATATTTACGTCACAGCTGGATGTTAAAAGAACATCTCTTAATGCCAAAAATAACATTTGAAAGGTGGGACCTGGCTTTCACAGCCCAGATCACGCACTTGCTTTTGGGTAATGCCATCTCTATGATGTTTTTTCATGAACCTATCCACAAAACATTATTACTGAAAGTATCTTCAAAGTGTTCTCTACCAACATAATAACATTGTTCATTACCCATTCACAAAAACCAAAATGAAGATTCCAACTCTTTTAAAGAAATCCTTTTACAGGACATTTCTGAAAACCTAGAGACAAATATGTGTATATGAGACTAGCATGTATACTAATATGTTTATTGTGAGTGTATGTCAGTTATAGATAGTATAGTGTGCTAGTCCATGCAAATGATGAGACCACAGGACTATTTCAAAGAAGTGGATCAAAATATTCTGAGCAAAACAACAAAAAACATGATTCTATATGATTTAAGTAAAGCTGTTGCTAACCTGATTACAATTTTGGTGCCAATATGGTTTAAGTACAGTTAAATTTAGTAAACCCAGTTGGTTAAGGTCAAGGACAGGTGGTAGTCATGGTTAAATAATAATAATGTCAACACTGACTAGCATGAGACAGGAAGCTTGTGAAGACAAACACTCCCACACCCATTCCCCACCATGACCTCCATAGTTGCATTGTACACTGATCTATATGAATCTCACAGTACTGAGCTGCATTTCCTTCAATGTTCTTTGCCAAAAACATAATAGTGACACAGCTCAGCCAGCAACAACAGGTCTCACCAAGTGAAACAGGGGGAAATTGACGGTGATTAGCTTTGTTAAGAACTAACGTTGCTGTCTACGCTGTGTTTTATTATGTATATGTCAATTTTCTGACTTACAAAATGAAAATTCTCTGAATGATTAAAGGAACATTTTGTGAGAATTTTACAGCATTTTGAGCCTGCGTGTGTGCATGGTCAAATGGGCTCAGCGTAACTGGTATGAAGGATTTGCATACAATAACACCTGTCCTATATGATTTAGTAAGATAAGACTGAGGACTTGACGCTTCCAAGCTTATTTCAGACTTATTGATTTAAGTTGTCCTTGCGCCACCCAATTATGTGCCAGGCCCACCCATCACAATATTTCTGGCTATGCTACTTTTACTGTATATATAGCCAAGTGAACGCCACAGTGAAGATTGAAGCCAATGTGGAACTTCTAAGATACAGTTCCTCTAATGACCACTAGACGCTGGGTCTAGAGAAAACTGTATTGAAGTGAAGAGTAAAATCCCCAATATCTTTCTTGAAATACAGTCATATTTTATTACACAATAATTTAGAGTCTCAAATAATTTAACTTCTTGTAATGTTTATGCCTTCTTGACAATTGTGAAGGATATTGTCCAGTAAGAAGTTATTAAACTCTAGAAATGGATATATTTGGGGTGTGTTTGCCTTGCTAGACAGGTATCTCAGCCTTTTACACTCATCCATGCAAGCTCATCTATTGACAGCTCTACCAAGACACATCCCCCTGTGCGCACATTTGAATTTCCTGGTTCCAGTAACAGACAGGGCTATCCAAACTCCGAACTACCAGAGCTTCCTTCACAAGCCTATTCATGAGGTCTCAAAATCTACACCCATATATATGGTTCATTCCTTGGTATGTCAAGGCTTGGTAGATTGTGCTTACCTCCACAGGGTAACGCCGGCCATTGATGCTGTGTTCAGAGCCTTCAGATCCGTTGCTCGGACCCCAATGAAACTCTACTTTTTCTGCCTTAAACCTCCCTGGTAGGCCTGCTCCCCGAACAAAGTAATCATCCTTCAACATAATGGCCACTGGAAGAAAGACAGAAGGACAGAGAAAATCAGAGACAAAGCAAGAAAGAGTGAGTGGTCATACTGAACATCTATTTCAACATACATAGTAATCAGTCCTCTCAAAGAAACGTACGACAAAAAATTGGTGTCTCTTGTTGATGTGAAGGCAAATTTGAAAGAACACTTGAAAACACAATCAAAAGGTGTGTGAGGACACATACACAGCGTGAAACCTCCTTATGGTCTGAAGAGACACAGACAAAAGGCTGTATTGTGAGGACATGCTAAGATATATGTTTATCTTTTAGATTTGCTGCGAGGAAGACGTACTTACACAAGACCATTTCTGTCATTTTCTATCGGCCTCTAAGGCAAGTTCTCAAATGAAGGGCTAATTTGCCAAGCAAAATCATTCTCTTCAGCCAGCGCAAACTGCCCTTGCAGGGTCCTTTGTTATTTCATCACATCTTGCTGAAATATAGTGAGAATTAAGAGGGGGCCTTATTTTCACATCCAAAAATGTCTCTGAAAGATGTGTTCCATTAACGAACGCATCCGCCTCCTTCCCATACCTCATCAGACAGTCCTGTCCCATTTATAGAGATAGCACTTGAGTGAAGAGAGTGACCTAGTTCTTCATTTCATCAAGACGTCATGTGGCCAAAGTCACATAGACCTGATAACACATAAACATGCCCACTTTACATATTCTGTGAAATGTTGCTAGCACAGAACATGAAAATGCACAGGTAAAATAGCAACTGTGGGTTGCCATACCTCAACCAGAACTCTTTAAATGATTATTACAACTTGAGTTTCATTTTTATAGCTTTGTTCATCGTTTCGATCAGTTATGAAAACATTGCACTCACAAATAGTTGCTGACATCTGGGAAAACAGGGACATCACTAAAATTAAGTTTGTTAGAGCAAGAAACACGAGCAATCAGATAATTAGACAGGTTGTAAAGACAGCAACAGTTTATCCAGATGATCTAAACTACTTTATTTGGAGGTAAAACTGAAAGTGAGGGCACCTGAAATATTGCTAATAATTCCTCATTTCACAGGAAAACTGTACAACCGTAACGTAGGTCCAGGAGGTTGGTCTGTAAACTGTGATAGATGTTTACAATGGACTGTTGGGTGATTTTTTAAACATTTTATGAACTGTTCATCTTCATTTTCTTTTCCAAATAAGTTTGGCTAACCTGTCTGATCGTTTGACTGCTCAAGTTTGTCCTTCCCAGATCTCAGCAGTGAACTTGGTGTCATAGCAAGACATTTTAGAATAACTGAGATCATCAGTCCAAATTCCCCCAGCACAACCTCATCCCCCAAAGAAATTGTGACTTCCCACCACAGATGTCTGTATACATTGTAACCAATTTCTTTCTTCACATTTTATGTATTAATTTAACTGATAAATTATGTTTTCTGTAAATTTCATATCCCCACGTGATCTAAATGTCGCCACAAAGCAACAATGCCAGGATATTCTGCTGGGGAAACACTTAATCGCATTATTTTACTTTATTTAGTGAAATTTAAGAATACTGACTCAGTATGAGTGTTAAAAAGTGTACCATATGTAATTTCTGAGTAAATGTAGAACATAAACTCCTCTTCAGGTCATTAAAACCCCCCACATTTCCAGAGATCATGCCAAGGACAAGATCTCAACATCCTTCAGTGGCCCTGGCCAAAACTACAAAATTAAGACACAAGTTGGAATGAACTTGAAGGAACCATTCTTTAGTTGCCACATGCAATTTTTTGAGAACAACTAAACATACTCTTTGTAATAACTTTTTGTCTGACAGTTAATTTGGTTCACCTGTGATTCAGACTGATGGAGGTTAGTGTGTGACTACTGCTATAGAAAAAAATCTGCTGCTTATTTCTGTTATTCCTTTAGCTGTTCAATAACAGTTGTTATTAACAGGTGTATATTAATTCTTAGTTAAGGGGCAATGGAAGAGGTGTGTGCACATTTAGGGAGGGAATTTTTGGTGGTGTACTAAATGCTGTTGTTGGCCCTCAACCTATACAACTCTGTAGAAGCCACCTTATTTTAGTTTTCTGTGCCATGAACTCATCATCTCATACAGTCACTGTGTGTTTAGGCTGTCTCCCAAAAACCCACAAAATGAGGGATTCACTGTGTGCAAAAAGCAACCCTGGACTGTTGGAAAGATTGCCATGGGCAACTAAAATCTTGATTTTCATCACCAGTGAAGTCCATTAGAAATCAACAGCTCAAAAACTTTAGCTGTCATGCTGCCTTAGCTCACTTCCCATTCAAACATAACAAGTCAGTGTGTGTGGAGGAGAGATGATGATTTTTTTTTAAATTGAGAATATTACCAGAAAAAAAACATACCTGTTAATACCTTTTGCATAATAGATAATAATGATAGCCATAAACTCCTAATCCACACAAACAAAATAATACATGATTAAATAATTGATACTGATAACTGACACGTTTGAAGTTTGATTTTGAATGCATCAATCACACTTATGAGGAAATTGTATAACTTGGGACAGTAGAATTTTTTTTTGCTTGAATAAGAAGGACATTTATGCAGCATTTATCTTTAGTGTTTTTGATACATTTCTTCATATATTTTTAGTAAAGGACCATGTATGGCACTTAAATAAATCCAAGTTGAGCTGAACTTGGAAACTGCTGCTCTCTTTTGCACCAATGTATCTATTTTAAGTGATTTCTCTACCTGATTATGTCAGATCTTTATTGGGGTAATTTGCACTTTTGCTTAACAGGGGAAAAGAAATGTAAAAATAAAGTACATTTCCCCCCAAAAAAATTAATTGTGGTCGGCATGGTGGTGCAGTGGTTAGCACTGTCGCCTCACAGCAAGAGGGTTCTCGGTTCGACCCAGAAAGTGGAGTTTGCATGTTCTCCCCGTGTCTGCGTGGGTTCTCCCCGGGTGCTCCGGCTTCCTCCCACCATCCAAAGACATGCAGGTTAACTGATGATTCTAAATTTCCCGTAGGTGTGACTGTGAGTGCGAATGTTTGTCTGTCTCTATGTGTCGGCCCTGTGATTGATTGGCGATCAGTCCAGGGTGTACCCTGCCTCTTGCCCAATGTCAGCTGGGATAGGCTCCAGCCCCCCTGCGACCCTCTGAGGATAAGCAGTATAGATAATGGATGGATATTAATTGTTTAATCTTGTCCCTCTGTTTTTTTCATTAATCTATGAGTTGTTTCATTTGAGGAACAAAACAGAAACAAAACAGAGTCCGAGTTCCCCGACCTAAGAGATGTTACAGTCAGTTTCACTGGGGAAAATATTCATAAATGTAATTTTTGGTGCAAATTGTCTTTGTTGGTTTCTGCAGTTCCTCCTTCATGCATCTCTCATCGTTTTCCTCCTTCACTCTCAGATCATAGCTTTTCACACTTGCTTAGAAAAGCTATAACATATTTCAGGATTGATATAAAGACGGTGCATTCAGTAGTTGCATTGATTTGGCTTCTGCCTACCTCTGACTAACAGTATTTCTGCAATTTCAAGTCAGACACTGGGCCTCTTCCTGTATTCATTGGTTTTCCTTCATTTTCTTCAAGGCAGCCCTTCTGTCCTTGTCACCGCATCAGACAGAACTGCTCTCAAAGGTCTATAACCAAATCATGTCATTGAATCATTTTATTTTATTTTTAGAACTGCAGATATTCTTCTTTACAGGCTGGTTGGTATAGTCATATTTGAGTACTTGAAGATACTGTCGTTGATGTAAGGTATGTATATTATGCCAGGATTGCATAGTCTATATAAATTAAAAAGCATTTTTGCTTAGAGTTCCTCAGCAATTAATGAGAAACTATTTTGAAAATAGTGTGAACTTTTTTCTTTGCAACCATAACGTGTTGTTGACTCCACATTAAGTCGAGCTCTGAAGAAAACTGCAGTGATGTCTCTGAACTGAGTTTCTTCTGTAGGAGGTGGGGGGTTGTCCAGCCCCTCCCTGCCTGCGTTCTGCGATCTCCACCAGGTGATCCCTCCACAGATCATCTGTCGTTTAGAAACAGTGCAGAACCCATGCATAATTCGTGGCAAAAACGCAGGGACATTTGTCTTGTTAGCCATGCATTATGTAGCAGGGGGAGAGCAGAAGCTCTGCACCATTTTGTTTCGCAGCTGTTGTTTGTGTTAGCATTTTTACATGGCTCACTTCATGCTGCGACACCCCAAATCCATTTAAATTATTTTCTGCTGCATTTCTTACACTTTGCAGGTGGCCATCATCATCATCACCTCCTTTTTTTCTCTCTGGGCAGCCTGCAGCCTGGGTGGCCTCAAGGAGTTTGAGTCACTACAGGCCTGGGGACACTCTGCATAAAACGTGCCAGGGAATTTTTTCATCTTGACTGCAATGATGAGGTCTTGTCTCTTTCTGTGTCTCTCACTCTCATCTTGCTGTTTGTGCTAACGGGCATCAGAGTTGGTGATCCTCTACCTGAAGGTCAGCTGGTCGGTCCACTCCCACAGGGGATGACAACACACACTGTGTTCACCTCGCCTGATTGAGCTACCTGCCCTCAGACAAACGGATGTCTCACATCTCAGCGACGTACTGCCATGCAGTGACTGGGAGGCGGACAGGACATTTACTCACTCTCTGTGACCTTAATCACTCAGTGAAAATTGGGAACAAAAATGGGTACAGCAACAAGACTGCTGAGGGAATTTGAAAAGCACAGAGGGATACTTTGTTCCTCATCTTTCCTGTCCTTTAATGGTCACACTGTGATTAGGGTTTTTAGTAGGACAGCCATATAGACATTTTGAGCCATGTTTGCCATATTGTTACTTTACATAAGGTTTTAAAGGTATTAAGATGTTGAACCCAAATATGTCACTATTCACTAGGTTTTGAAAAGAAAACATACATTTACTCTAACTTATTTGGAGGAGTTACACCCTAGTAGACACACATATATTAAATTGACAGGCAATGTGTTTGACAGAGAACAGGTGCATTTTCCAAAGTATTGGTCTGTTACTTTAATGTCTACCATCATGCTCTGGCTCTCTCATACTCCAGCAAGGACAAGCTCCAGCTTGCTGTCTACAGTGCTGAGCAGATTTGTGCTGTCAGATGACTTCCAGTGAAGAAGCATGAAGGAAAAGGCGGGACAGATTGCCAATGACTCTGAGCAGGCTGAAAACCACCTGTCCCAAAACAACTTTTCTAAGTGATGTGATGGCCCTCGGCATTATCTCTGTCGCTTTCAAATCACAATGTTGTATTTTACTATCGGAGTGTATTATATTCTGTGTTGGAAGAAGTATTCAAATAATTCACTTAAGTAGCAATACCACATTATAAAAATACTAAAATTAGAATTAAGTAAAAGTACAGAACTATTAGCAGCAAAATGTACTTAAAGTATTGTTACATCCTGTTTTATTTTATTTTCCTGTTGACCCCTCTAGGTTGATCATCTGATTGGTAGGCAACTGTGCTGACTAATGGACTGAGCCGATATAGGCAGTAAGTTTTGTTCATCTCTCTCTCTTTTTCCATCCTGCTGCATCAGCACCTTGGTGGTGCTTGGTATCTGGTTTTTCAGTTATTCATTCATTTATTCCCATTATAGTATAGCAGTATACTCCTCTCCTGGAGTTGTGTCCATTATTGTGTTGGTGTTTGCGCCAGCCGTAACAGTATCACAAGTAAAAGTACTCATTATACAGACTGGCCCCTGTGAGTGTCATTACCGATGTATTAATATTTATGCTGTATATATGTATGCTGTGGAGCTAACTACTTATAATAACTAGCTAACATATACTGTTGGGTAGTTAAATCTGTAATAATGTATCATATTTTATAAAGTGATCATATCATTTTTATGTAAAATCTTATTCTGAAAAGTAACTAGTAACTACAGCTGTAAAATGAATGTAATGGAGTAAAGAGTACAATATTTCCCTCTGAAATGTAGTGGAGTAGAGTTATAAAGCAGCATGAAATGGAAATACTCAAGTAAAGTACAAGTACCTCAAAATTGTACAGTACTTGAGTAAATGTGTTAATTTCCAGCGCTGATATTGAGATTATTATGGGCATGTGAAATAATCATCATGTAATATTATAATATCATGTCATATTATTGTAGATACCAAATTCCTGCTATATAATTTGCAATAAGATAACACAGATCTTTATTTATCCAAAGGAAAATTGTGCAGCAGTTGCAGTAAAAAGTAGGAAAGAGTGCACATATTATTATTATTACTCAATAAATAAATGAATATGCCATTAAATGAACCAAAAACAATATTAAAAATAAATGTAGGCATTAATTAATTGATACAATGTGACATGAATAAATATTTATGTATTTATTTCTGTATTATTTTCTCTTTGCATATAAAATGCCCTATTTATTTACTTTCCCACTTAATTTTCCATTTTATTTATTCATTTTTAAATGTATTATTTTCCCTTTTTATTTTCCCCCCTATTTATTTCCCCAAACCTATTTATTTCTGGACCTCTGCAACATGTCTATCCATCCTGCGGTGGCCAGCTTACGGTGGTGCTTTGTTGCTTTGCCTTTTTGCTTCCTCTTCCCTTTTCCCTCTTCCTCACTGCCTGGCCAACATGAATGTAGGCTACTGTGTTTACTTTGTATGCATTTGCTGTGGTTAATGCAATACCTTATTTCAGCTAGCTAGCTGAGTTGGGATAGAGAGGTGGTGTCCATGTGTGCACGTGCTGATCTGGAGACAAAAGTAGCCCAGTTCAGCAAAAAACCACAGACCTGTCAACCCTGAATGCACCATGAGACACTGAAAGACAGCCCCCCTCATTTGCATAATGAAGCAGAAATGCATATAGAAATGTAAAAACAAAAAATGCAAAGGGAAAACAATACAGAAATAAATACAGAAATAAACAAGTTTAGGGAAATAATCGGGGGGAAATGTAAGGGGAAAATAATATATAAATAAATGCATAAATACATTTATAAATGAACAAATAAAATGGAAAATTAAGTGGGAAAGGGAAAATAAAAATAAATGTAGACATTAATTATTTGATAAAATGTGACATAAATTGATATTTCTGTATTTTGTTCTGTATTAATATTTGGTGGAATTAATGGCATATTCATTTATTTATTGAGTCATTTTTTCATTTATTTTTGATTATGGCAGTTTCGGTCCCCCATACAAATTTAGAATCTCAATAAACATGCAAGCATATATCAATTAACAGATATCCAAAATCCAAAATATCCATCATGCCAAAAGTGTTAACAAGATTAACGGTAAGGATCATAAGTTGGTCATATCTCAAATTGGTCAGTTGCATATAGATATGTATGAGAAGTGGCATATAGCTATGTATGTCATCAGGAGCAACTTAGGGTTCAGTAATATCCTCTCCATGTGAATTACAAAGCACATCCCAGTCTGTTGGTCCTCACAGTCCTATGCTTCCTTAACACTGGCATAGAGCAGGTCAAGTGTCTTATTTATGTCCACAAACTGCTTGAATGTGAGCAGAGTCGCAGCCAGGGTGGTTGAAGTCCCCAGAGAAAGAACAAAGACATTCGGGTGCTGCGTCTGTAGTCTTGCACTGACTGAGTTTGTGAAGTCAGTCGCAAGTGATGCATTGGCATTTCGTTCCTGCCCTACATCCCTGTACTTCCCTCTCAACTCCTTGGGGATTTCAGGTCTTTCCCTTGCAAGTATGCTTGCTCGGTTGTAAACAAAGGCTCATTGTTGTGCGAGGACAGAGGCGCTGTTTAACAAAAGTGTCCCCACAATGAAGGACATGATGAAAACTCTCCGACCCTTGACCTTTCCTGTGGTTCCACTAATATAATTTCCACTTATACACAAAATGCCTAAATTTGTCATATTGCTGTAAAATTTCATGAAAATATTCATTCTCTTCAGAGGATAAATCCTTTATATTTTGGACACTCCATGAGCAATTTTTCATTTGCAAATGCTAGGTAGCACATGTAGCAGGTAACAACAGGAAACATGTTCATGTTCAAATTTAAAGCAAAGCATTAAATCCAGGTGGCTCATTTAGATTAGAGTGCCCATGAGATGACAACTGCCACTGTTTATTTTGCCTGCATTAATGTTTCATTACACAGTGCTATATGTGCAGCTAACTGATAGCTGCCAAAGCTGGACAGTAATGCTGAAACAACATCCCATGTAACATCACAAATGTGTAAAATATAAGTAAGTATTTAAGTTCTGTATTTAATTGATGTATTCAGTCATTGCTTTTCCGTTGCTGAAACCTTCTCCCTCACTTTCAACTTGAATGCAAATCAGCTCTCTAGCATCACGTCTTGAACCCCAGGAACTCATAAACAGCTGCATGAGCCATATTTTTAATTTCCCTCACCGTTTCCTCTGTGTAGCTGTTTTGACAGTTAGTTGACATTTGACTGAGTGGATAACTGTATAATTAACGCTCAGGCTGCAACAACAAATGGTACTGTTAAATGCAAGGCTTAATAAACAGCCAGCATTATAGGGTGTTTTAACATTTGGCATATTCAAATAGCCCGTATATAAGGATGTGGGGATAGAGGACAGCCCATCCTGACTGGAAAATTGACACATCCAGATTGACAGTGTATGCCCCATTATAGAAAGACGCTGGAAGTGAGCAGCAGTGTGGCTAAACTGCTGCCATGTTAATCAAATCAGCATCAATGAAGCAGCTGTGTAAGAAAGAAGGTATCAACGACAAGACAGATGAACACTACAGCTGTTGGATGGTCTTGGCAGAGAGATGATCTAGTTGGTGGTTAAATTGTGTAGTTTGCAAATCTACTTCCCTGCCTCTGTGTCAGCTCCTTTAACAAAGTTCCACTGTTCCAGGTGGATGTTCCAGAGCCACAATAGGTGTTAACACACAGTTTAAGTATCATTATTCCAATAGTAAGATTTAAACTTAAGTTGACGTTACCTTAAGCAGATTTCAATGAAGTTTGCTGACAAGTTTGTTGTCATGGTCCACAGAGGATGAATCCTATTTTTGTTGGCCATGTTCCTCCACCATCAGGCCAAATTGTCTACTAGGGTTGAGTTTGAAATATTTTGATAGTGCCAATCTGATACCTGAACAATTAGTTTTTCAGTGGGAAACAGAAACGAGATTATTTCACAAAATCCTCATGTCACCCAAACCACACAAAACCCAAATGTTAAATGTCAATTTAAAAAGTTGAATTGGCAAAATTTTTATTCAGATGTTTAATATCTTTAAATCAAGTGACAATTGTCTTTATTTTATAATATTTAAAATAATGTGTTTGTCAATATATACTACTCATCTGTTCTCAATATCGTCATTATAAACTCTGTCGATACACTATATTTTTCTAGCAGCAAAATTATCTGTCCTGTCATGAGAGCATATTTAAACTTTACATTGACAGAGAGACACATAGAGAGAAAGTGAAAGAGAGGCCATGACAGCAGTTAGTGAGGAGCTGCCCAGTGTGTGACTGTAATTCAGCTCAGCAGCAGGTGGAGATGATTGACAGCATATTTTATCTGAGGATGTTGAACTGTTTTTTTCCTGTGCATTACACTGGTGAAGACAAACACGATTTTTCATGTATTTAATGTATGTTTGATCCAATAACATGCAAGAATACAATGTTTCAATTAGATATTTTAGATGTCAGTATCAAAAATTTAAGTGGAACACAAAACAAATAACAAATTATGATTTTGCAATATTTAAAGCCTTGCCAGTAAGGGTGCTAAAATGTGCTGTCCTGTCCAAATGTCCTGGCAATTGCCCTGTTACATTATGCAGGACGTTGTGTGCCAGTGGAAATGCGAGTGCAAGGTTGGTGCTAAATGAAAGAATTTGGGTACACCAAAATAAAAATAAGTTTACCAGTTAGCTACTGTAGTGCTCTTCTCCATCCCATATTTAGTGTGGACTTCACTTCCCCTATCATTAACTTTTATCCTACCACTGTCTCAGCTTACAGCATCCTATTTATTTGTACCCACTCATAATGCCTGCACACAAATCTGTATTTCATGCCATGTTAGCCTCAGGGCTGGCTCTATATTACTTATATTACACTCATTACTCATTTCATGTTTACTATTTTGCTGTTATATATAATGCACTGTTTGACTCTATAGCCAGCCTTTTTACTTTATGCTATATACATACTATACGCATTGCTGCTTCATTAAAGTCTGCATACAAACGTAAATGTTTGATTTATATGAGACTGTTCTCTACAGAACTACAGTCAGCAGTTAGTGTGATGATCTTAAGGCAGTGAAAAGTTAAAATGTTGAGGTCAGGGTGTTGGATGATTTGACATACAATGCATTTAACCTCAACATTTGCATATTAATTAGATCCCAAGATATCTTTAGTGCAAAGTTGGCATTTTCTCCTGAGGACGACACTCATGGAGGAGCTCATGGAAAGGGTTCTTCCAGGAGCATGAATGTGCTCAGTAAATTTTACGGAAACATGCTCATTGTATTATGATAAATGTTGTGTTCAAGAAGGAATTTTGGTGTAGTGTTGGGTGAAGACAAAAGATCAACCAAAACATTATGAATCATCCCCTGGAAAAACTATTTTGTGCACTTGGTCACTCCTATATTTATATCAGGATAAAGTACATTTGTCATCACCGATGAACCTGGTTATTATCTCTGATAAACAGTAGTTTTCCTACAATTTCTTCAAATTCCTTAAAAATGTATCTTAGTTTTGAATTTTGTGTTTTACAAACTTTTCTCTGAATCTGCGTGCTTCTGCAAGGTAAGTGCACGCTGAAGACCAGACTGTGCCTGCGCATAGCAGAGAAACAACAAGAAAAACAAAAATAAGACTTGCTTTTTGGTTTTGATTTTCTTGTTTATTAGATTAACCCTTTCAATAAAAAACAAGAAAAGACAGTAACTTTCCTTTTTAAAAACAAAAAGTTTGAAAACAAAATTCTGACCGGTTACCGTTTTCCAGAAGCAAATAACTGAATGAACGGATCATACACAAACCCAACTTCAATAACTTTATGAGTCACAAACCATGACAACAACAAGCATGTTCAAGCTGTGTTTTTAGTGTCCTCTGGAAACAGTTTCCATTGTCGTCTGTGCTATTTGCAGTGCATGTGTGTTTTGTGTATTTGGTTGTTTTTTTTGGTATTTGCAGGGCGTTTCTGTATGTCCATCGTGTTTTCTAAATGCTGGACATGTGTTGTCAAATTGATGAAGATGTTCTTTTTGCTCGTCTTTTGTCTATGTGCATTTATTTTCTTAAAGCTGGGGTAGACAAAATCCGTGCAACCTATGCAAAACCTTCCGCCTCTCTCTGCTG
>LKNJ01003606.1:0-42002 GCA_002120245.1 Maccullochella peelii
GAGAACTTGCACAATTGGTGGCTGACTAAATACTTTTTTGCCCCACTGTAAATAAAAGTTGCAGTTTTCCTGATTAGATATTTGTCTTACCGTCACAATTCCTTCCATCACCAGCTAGCTTGAAGCCAGTGGTGCAGCTACACTTGTACGATCCCAGCGTGTTCTCACACTTATGAGCACACAAGCGGCCAGGGTAGTGCCTGCATTCATTAACATCTAAAACACAAAGTCCAAATGAGCCACAGTAAGAAGCTGAAATAATGACAAAACTCTCTTCTACACATTTTGACCAGTAATGAAGCTCAGCGTAAGTTCAGTCAGGAAGACTATCTTTATGCCTCTTTCATTCACATCTCTCTCTCTCTCTCTGTCTCTCTGCTTCTCTTAATCAGCTGATTATGGCCGTTTACTCTCTCACTTATCCAACCAGATTTTTGCCACCATCTCCATCAGCCAATCATATTGCTGCTGTCAAACTTTAAATCTGTTCTCCTCTCGCTTGCTGTCAGCTGTCATTTCAGTGAGGAATCGTTGCGACCCTCCTCCACCCCATTCACCTCCAGTTAACATTCAGTGTCCGGGTCGAGCTCATCAAAAGTCCACACCTCATCACATCCAGATCTTCAGCCATCCTTCCACCACCACCACCCCCAGTGTCTAAACTCCATCAGGGGAGTCTCTTCACATTTCTCATCTTATGCACGTGTTAATAAATATTTGTTCACTCATACTGAAGTCTCTCCTGATTGAACTAGTAGACGTACTTATGTATTTTTTATTTCCATGCAGAGGATACACATGGATTCACTTCAAGATCTACCAACTGCTTACCCTCACAAACCCGACTGAAGCTGTTGAAGCTGTAGCCAGTCTCACACTCACAGCGGTAGGAGCCCAACATGTTGATACAACCATGACCTGCACAGACCATTTCAGGACCCTTACACTCATCAATATCTGCATGGGGGGATGCAAACAACAGAGAACGCCATGATCAGGTAGGTTAGTAAGACGCTTTATTATCTAGGAATGGTGAGTTTTTCAGTCGTACCAACACAGCGTGTGCCCTCTTCATTGAGGTGGTATCCTCGACCACAGTTAACAGAGTTCCTCTGACAGATGTAGGAGCCAACTGTGTTGATACAGATCTGCCCTCGATGGCATGGGCCCGTCTGGCTAACACATTCATTGATATCTGAAAACACAGACACAGATGACATTGTTAAATTATGGAAAGATTGCTATGGTTGATCTCATCTTATATAGTATAACCGACAGGTTTGGCCTAATGGTGGCTCTAGACAAAGGCCATGACGTCATTACAATCTAAGGGTTTTTTCCAGTGTGAGCATCAATGTTCACACCAAATTTCATGTTAATCTATCTAGTAGATTTGGAGAATGATATTTTGGTCTGATGTGGCACTAGAAAGTTCACAAAGTATCTGAAATGGAAAGGGTCCATCCTTTTAGGAAGCATCATTGGGCTCTGTATTATTCCTTGTGTATGAGTGAAAATTAGGGCCAAATGATGGTCTTAGAAGAAAGGTCAGGGTGTCCCCAGAAACATTAAGATTTCATATACTGATGAGCATGTGGTCTTCATCTGAAATTTCTTAGCACCTTTCATTCAGACAAAAGGCCAACGGGTAACCAAAATCACGAGGAGCCATATTCTCTCATGACCACAAATATCCATTTGGACTAATGGGTGTACCACCATGTAAAAACTGAAGCACTACCTGTGCTTAAAACTGTTGTTAAAGGCTATTGTAGTATAGTGCTTACCAATGCAGTTGCCGAGGGCATCCTGGATAAAGCCGGCACCACACTTGACCTTAGGTAGACAACGGAACGACCCCTGGGTATTTTGGCACTCAAACTCTGAGCCACAGTTATGGATACCAGCCTCACACTCATCAATATCTGGGTAAAGAAATCACAGGAAAATTGCCATTGAACACACCATCTATATATATACACAGTAACAGAGGCAAACTGAGGGCAGTTTCACTGACCTTTACAATTGTTGTTGTCAGTGAGTTCATAGCCAGTCCCACAGCTAACCTCTCTCTGGCAACGGAATGAGCCCTCTGTGTTGATACAACGCTCTCCTCCCCGACAGTTGCTGGATCCCAGCAAACACTCGTTGATATCTGAGAGTGTTTGGAAGCAGAGATTCTCTTATTGTGCTGACCTTTCCGATTGCAAAACACACTATTACAGTATTTTGTATCAGAAAAGCTTCACAAGCATGATGTATCTCTGTGCTCTAATTTCTTTGTCACGCAAACTGAAGACTTTGCAAATAAAACAATTACAACTCAAAGCTGAAGATGGGGACGAGTACTACTTACCCTCACAGCTCTTTCCATCTGGTTTGAGTTTGTAGCCTTTGAGGCAGGAACAAGTGTCATTGCCCACACATTGATGAGCACATTTCCCTAAAAAAGAAACACACACATGTTGATAATTGATCACTGCATTTGCAAGATTAAATTAGTAAGGTTAGAAACGCTTCTTTATTGCCGTATTATACTATACCTTTGCATTGATCACTTAATACTGAATTATCTCCATTTTTGCTGGTTTCATCCTTGTTTGGTACTGTGTGAGAAAAAAAACATCTTTATATGTTTATGCATGTGTCTTAACACCTTGTGCCTCTATCTTAACAAGCAGGCCTAAGACAATCAAACATGTTATTTAGAGAAAAATAGAGCAAAATGTCCATTACAGTTTCCTAAAGGCCAAAGTGACATCTTCAAGTATCTTGTTTTGTCCATCCATCAGTCCAAAACCCAAAGATATTCAATTTACTATTCTATAGGACAAATAAAAGCTGCTAATCCTCACAACTGAGAAGTTGGAACTTGGAAATCTTTGGTATTGTTGCTGGAGTGCCAATGAGCAACACACTAAATTCCTACCAGCTCCAGAGTTAGCGTCCTTTGGCTGAACCTGACCTGCTTGTGTTTAGGAGCGAGCCAGATAATGAATTTCTCCTATGAGTGTAATCGCTGTTTACCTTCTTTGAATGCTTAAAGCAATTACCACATATATCCAGCAGGGGGCAGTGTGGGCTTATGTTTGACAACACCAGTGGCGCTTAATTACTATTCCTTCTTATGTTCCTCCTCCAATATTTTGAGAAATTTAATGTGGTTGGGCACAAGTTTCCCTGTACTGTTTTCTGTTTTTCTGCCCTTGCCATAAAGCTAGTTTCCTGCTTTAATGCAAACAAACTTGAGGAAAAAATTAAATATTTAGCCTACTTCATGCTTGTTTTGTTTTTTTCACCCACATTCTGTTTGTCCTGTGGGTGTGGTCTCTTTGTCTGGGGCCCCATCCACGCAGCAGGCCCGGGACACCAGGCCACACTGGTAGCCCACGGACAGGTTGTGGTCACAGGATAGGCCCTTCTCCTGGGCCATCTTCCCCAGGAGACAACAGTCACAGCACATCTACAGAACACAGAATGGAATATAATAGGTGGTGCTTAATGCAGACAGAAAATCTTAATTTTTTACAAAGAAAGGAGAGGAAAAACACTATTTCACAATGAATCATCAAAGGCCTCAGCTCTCTAATGCACCAGGGGAAGTGAACAAAAATGCAGACAAGGAAAAGGAGCTTGTGGAATGATGTTGGTTGGTGAAATACTGTAGGCAGATAAGAATGAGGAGGATGTGATTCAGACAGAAAGCCAAGCTCTCAATCAACTAGACAGGCAGAAAAAGAGGTTGATTGAGAAGACAAGCCAGCTTCAGACAGACAGAAAGACAGACAGACAATGATGAGATGACATCATCCCCTCTGGCTGAAGCATGCTCAATCAATCATTATGGCAGCCTGGTAATGTCAGTCGGGGAGGGGGATGAAAGGGGCAGAGTGTGGGGGATGGGTGTGTTTGTGTTTAATTTTGGGCAATGAGGGTATATACCTGAAATCAATCAATCAATCAATCAAGTTTATTTCTCACATGTAATGATATACGGTACAATCACAGTGGAATGTAATCCCGCCAGTTCCTTCAGTTTGTGCACGTGTGTGTAGTGATGGTGAACACTTGCCACAAGTCTTTCAAATATTACAACTCTAATAGTTGTGTACCACTAGTTAACTGTCTGTCTGTCTGTGTTTGTTTGTGTGTCTGCGTGTCCTTGACACTGTTTAGAAAACGTCAGGACAGTGTAAACAATAATCAGTACATCTGGACCTGGTGCTTGGCATGTTGAAAATTGAGCAAACAAAACACAGACACAAAGCTATCCTATCCTGAATCCAACTGGTTTTAATCTGCTTAAAGCACCATATCAACATGGTTACCTAAATCAGGACAGGTCACAACTTCAATCTCAGAAAAGTAGTTTAATATAGCATTTTATACAGCATCTTTCAGCTCATTGTTTTGGTTTTGCAGCCCACTGTTTTGGTTCAGTCTCACGGCTCTCTTAGTGTTTTCAACCGCAGCATGGCAGATGTTTTTAGCAAGAAAGCTCTAAACACCTACTGTACACTACCTGCCCATCACGAAATGGCAGACAGACGATGTTAGCGGCTAGCTACAGTGTTTTGGCATGAGACTGAACGTGAAAGCGTGTGTCTCACGCCAGAAGCGTGGGAGTTGGCAACACTGGCTAATGTTGCTCTGTGTCAGCTGGATGTCTAAAATGGGCAAATGTTTGCAAACAGGTTTTCCATATCAACTTAAAGGTGATAATATGTCAGTGTTGTGTTTACAGCTTGTTTCCATTGCCCCCAAGTGGCCAAGAAATGAGTTAATAAAACTTGTATTATAACACGCATTTATTAAAGGTAATAAAATCTGCATTCTAGCAAATCTAAACCTCACAAATTAACAGGTTGTGGTTTAAAGGGTTATGTGCTAGACTATTTCTTGGCTGAGGCGCAGGGACTTCCTGATGTCTGCGCTAGTTGCTGACTTTAGCGCTTCACCCGGCTAAGAAATAGTTTTTGTACTTTGGTTTTTGTAAACAAAAGACATATAACATGTTAGTAAACTTCAGAGGTGCTGATTGGCAGATTGTTTTACATTTGGACAGAGCCAGGCTAGCTGTTTCCCTCTGCTTCCAGTCTTTATGCTAAGCTAAGCTAACCATCTCCTGGCTTTAGCTCCAAAGGTGTTGCACAGACTTGAGAGTGGTATCAATCTTCTTGTTTAACTCTCAGCAAGAAAGCAAATAAGTATATTTCCCAAAAATGTTGTTAAATTTTGATTTAACGGTTAGGCTTATTCTTTCTCACCTTTTGTCCTCGTGTTACAAATAAACAATTACATAATTTCTCCAAGTTTCATAATGAAATGAAACCCTTTGATACTGTGAAGCAATGCACAAATAAACCTGACCTGACCATTATTTTATCCAGTTAGAGCAGCTAAAACCATCTCCTACTCATCCATATCTTTTGTCTTATTTACATTACCTGGGCACATTTAAGTATGAGTCACAATCTGCACTTCACAGACGATCAAGTAAAGACAAGCCACTGACAATTATCTCATCCTTTCAAGAAAGTGCACCAACTTGCATCTCCTCCTTTCTACATTTTGTCAAGCTTTTATCTTGTGATGTGAAGTCTGTGTTGATGTGCACACTGAGGGTTGGGTTGAGGGGGAAAGAAAAACATGGCAAGGCTGAAAAGTTCTTGGACGTGAGCCTGCGGAAGATCCTAGAGTCAGAGCTGAATTTATAATCAATCTGACAGCAACAAGCTCCATTCCCCCCTGGAGTGACATGCCTCATCCTGCTCACAGAGCACACACACACACACACACACACACACACACACAAACACACACCATTGCTCTCATCAATCATTTGCCTCCAAACTGGCTGTCCAGCAGAGTGATGTACTGTACACTGATTGAGTGGAGGGAGATTTTTGGCGCACACAGTGATTTCATTCCCTCTTTTTGTCTCTTTACGGTATTTTCAGTAGGCACACATACACCACCATATACATATGCATGGGCACATATAGGTACAAACACACCTTTGTAGTCTTGATCTCACAGGTGTTGGTGAATAAAGAATCGCAGGTCCCTTGGTCTTTGGCTGTGTTGATACCAGTGGTGCACATTTTATCCTCAAGCACTGTTACACAGCACTGCTCCTGTACTATCCTGTCAGCAAGAAAAAACAAAAAACACAGGTGGTGCATTTATTCTCAGCTCCAAGGACCAGGGAGATCAAAAATCTCCTTGGTGCAATACAACTCTGCCTTAAATTGTTAGTCCATTAAAATCAGCCTGAGGCAAGCCTGATGGGGATCTCTGAGTTGTCACACTAAAAATGCGTGGATAAGTGGGTTGAGTAAGTCCTATGTGAGGGCATTGAAAGTTTGTTGTGTTTTGCAAAGCTGACATCACTGGACTTAAACTGGGTTGAGCAGCACTCCCTGAGGCCTTTTTCTGTTGTTTTAGACCCGAGTTAAACCCACATTTCAGTCAAGATGAAGATGATGATTCCACCTCCACATCTCCTTATTCACAGTGGGACTGTGGCTTTCTGAAGGCATTACTCTTAATAACAATAAAACAAACTACTCCCCTAAGATAAGCATGTGATATCCTGTGAGAATGGAGAACAGTTGCCAGTATATACAGTTTGCTAGGGGTCAATGACATCACTAGAGTAGACACATCCCAGTTTTTCCTTAGAAATTAGCAAAGACATGTTGCAGATGTCATTTAAAACATTGCAATAAGCATAAAGTGAGTAACACATTAGTACAGAAAGTATTGCAGCCGACATTGACCTCTGAGCTCCTCTGTTTAAATGACTGATGAGATGAGATGGCTGTTTAAATGTCAAAAGCAATACGTGGAACAAGAACATCCCCTCATATGTGAGCATTATTATCAAAATATCAGTTACTGAATGTTTCAATTGGATCAGATTCCATTATATTGTCTAGCAGTCCAATCAGTTAAGAGTGGGTGACTGTTTCTGTCTGGTTTGGATCTCTGGCTCACTGCAATTTTACAAGACAGAAAGCATAAAACGCCACCCCCTCACCTCTCCTCTCTCATTTCCAACAAGCCTCTTTATCAACTCTTACCAGAATCTCTTTCCACATAAACCACTGTAGATCTCAAATTCACGTCAAGGCGCACCCCTCCTCTGCAGAACCTTTTAAGGGCACAGTCGCGGTACTGTTTTTCTTTTCTCTTCTCTCTTCTCCACTCTTTTTCTCTCATACTTTTTTTCCTTTGGTGTCTGAATTGTTCAGATTTCCTGTTATTGCCTCTCTCCATTCTCCCACTATGTCGCGTTTCACCTCTAAGGTATTTCCTGGGTTTTGAAATAGCCCTTCTTCTGACCCCCCACCCACCCACCCTTTTCCACCCTGCTCCCCCACAAACCTCTGCCCCTTTCCTCTCTTCCCCTCACACTATAATTTGGACAAATTTGGGATCACTTAGGGTGGCTACGTTAAATGTGTTTGCCATCAGTGTTCACAGTGGCAGATCTCCACGGCTTACGGGTCCTGAACCTGTGGCAGCACACCTTCTAGGATTACCAGTAGACCTGTTATTATCCCATCACTATTAGTGTTTCCTGCTCTCACGTGAAGTGAATAATGTGCCTGGAGATTTATGGGAGTAAGGTAAAGCAATCTCATATTAAGGGCCTACAGACATTTCCCCCATACATGGTACAGGCCAAATCCCTTGGGGCCAATACTACAGGAGCTTCTGTGATGCAGATAGAAAATGTAAGATTGTGACAAAGGGGTGCAGCAGTTTGTGACTTGTAAATCTGAATAAGCTCCAGGCGAGTCTTCCAACCAGCCCTCTTAAGACTTATGGCGTATAGATTTGCGATCAGTGAGAGCAAACTAGCAGATAGCGCCGGCTTACCTGCATGTGGTTGACTCAGAGATAAGAGGGAGGGATGCACAGTCTTCATTATCATTGCCACGCTTCTGGCCATCTTTACAGCAGTCTTCCATTGAGGTCTGCTCTGCTCCTACGGGCATTAAAAACAACACAAGGTACGTTTTTGCATGTGTGAACAGGTGAAAAGGTGTGTGCATCCAATTTACTGTGCAATGTCAGAAGGACATTTTCATATCTGGCATTGTCTGGTTTTCTGCAGTCAGGGGACCTCCAACTACATAATCACTGCAGGAGATGTGTAGACACCAGATGGATTACTGCACTTAACACACCTGCCTGGATACACACAAAATGGTTAATACACTCACCTTGAGACTCGTTTCGTACCCTTTAAGCTGTTCATGACATGCAAAATATATCAAACGGCATAGTCATAAGCATTGTCTTGTGATATTAAGTATTATTTCTTTGGCAAAACACACTGTTTCTGCTGATTAAGTGAGTTATGCTGATCAAAATTGGATATCTAACCCAAACAAACAAAGATGCTGCCATTGTCCTCTAAGACAAGTTGCCCTATAGCGTTTTCTAAAAGATGGAAAAACAAAATTCAAAATCTGTCTGGCAAATTAAGCTGCCTGTAGGCATTTTTTTGCCAAAGACAATGAATGATGGATATGTTGTTGCAGACACAAGAGAGGCTTTTTGACTGGAGCACAACCAACTCTGTGGTGATCTGGCTGTTTATTCATGTGGATTAGAGAGCGTGGAATGCCTCAACTCTGTAAACAATCAGACGTTGCAATCACATCAAGTACACTCATTCGCCTGTGGTTTGTGTGATCTGCCAAACGTGAAATAGCTTTGGCAGATTGGCTCCTTGGACTTTTTTGCCTTTCGGCTCAAACCAGGATCAGTGTGCCATATTGTTATTTACAAGTCCCCCGAGAGAAAAAAAAGAGAAAACAAACTCACTGTGAAATAACATTTTGTTGATCCATTGTAATAGAATACGAGTTGTTGCTGGTTAGTGACTGAATGCTCTGAATTATAGGGAATAGTGATTGTGAAATGCAATGAACAAATCCATCTTTTTGAGACAAGGTGTCTGCTGTGAGATGTCTGGCAAGAGCCAGCAACTTCAGATAATAAGTTAGATTAGGTAGGGAGGACAAATGTCTGGAATAGCAGTCCTCAGTTTTATAGATTTGCTGCTTTCTCCCAGAGGGGCAGGAGGAATTTTATTCCAACCATTAAATCAAGGATGAAGCACAGGCAGGAACAGTCATCATCACAAACAGTTTTCTGCATTGATAAACTTTGTAACAACACAATGTAAGCATTGCAATGAAACTCTTAATTTTTCAGAATAGTTTGCAGGCTTCTATAAACCCAGTTCTGCAGCCCAGAACTAAGTATGGGCAAGATATAACAAGGACTAAGAGTTTGTTAAAATTAACACATGTGGTTCATGTGGTTTTTCTGAATAAAACGAGTCATTTCTCCAGTGAAGCCTATGGGAAAACACGTCACAGAATTAAAACATTGTGACCATTGCTACTACATGAAGGATGATTAACCTGGCAGAAAGGAGTGAATATGGACAGAGGATTTATTACTAGGCAGCAACGTTAGCTGACTCACTACTGACTTCTGAAGTCTGGCACATCCCAGAATCCTCTTGCCAATAAACCTTGTAGCAGCTGGATGAAATGAGATGGCATTTTAAAAGCTTTTCACATGGGCCTACCAAGTAGTCCATCTCAAAGTCTCTCTCTCTCTCTGTGTCTCTGAATGTTTAAGACCTATATCTGTTTGTAAAGTAACACCAGGATGTTCCACTCAGACTATAACATAATATAATAATAATATTTTGCCATTAATGCCTCATATAAAGGTGTTAGTGACCAAAAGTCACATACCCTCACAGAGCAGTTCTCCCAACTCTGTATGTTGTCCAAGTTTTTTAGTTTTTGACCATTACCAGCAATTAACATCTTCTTGCCAAAATACCCAATTTGTATTAAAACATCCAAGGAACACCTTTCCAGTTTCCACAAAATAACAAATCTCAAAATCTTTCTCTCCAGGGATGCAGTATGTATATTTTAAATGACAGGAATAGTTGGTCTCATACTGCAACTGCTCCCACTGCTCTGTTCTAGAGATTTCTCCCAACAGTAGCTCTCTGCTGATAACTCTAACCCACTAGGCATCATAGAGTCATTCCAACGCCACCGCTGTCTGCTGCTCTGCAAAACCTAAATTGAAAGACCAGAAGTGCATTAAAACTGTGTGGTGCTGTTTTATCAAAAGAGGAAAATAAGGCACAGCTGTGCTCCGGTCTAGATGCAGTCTGCCATTGTTCTCTGTCTCAGTGATGCATTGTCTGTCTGCAGAGGGCTGATTTCCATCTTGGATGGGGGTGCTGGTTATGAGGGCCATTCTGTCTTGGCAGAGAAGCACATGGCTTGCCTGGGTCTAGACGCCTCATGTAAACAAGGCTTAATGAGCCCACTGGTGGAGCTCCGCCCAGACAGAGTAGTTGGCCTAAGCCAAACATCGCAACAGGAGTGTGCATCTCTTTCACAGGAGGTGGAGGAGGAGGAGGAGGTTTCTGTCAATCTTAGTGATATAAAAAGGCTGTTACACAAGAGTTAGATGTTTTTCACTCTATCGATCGATCTATCTATCTATCCATCTACCTGTTGAAGAGGTCTTATCATGACACACATGGGTACTTCTGGGTCTGGGTCATGTAACTGGTCAGGCTGTTAGCTGACTTAATTTTA
This sequence comes from Maccullochella peelii, assembly GCA_002120245.1. Lineage (NCBI taxonomy): Eukaryota > Metazoa > Chordata > Actinopteri > Centrarchiformes > Percichthyidae > Maccullochella > Maccullochella peelii. The sequence goes on from LKNJ01003606.1 coordinate 10,659, forward strand.
CTCCAAACTGACTCCCTACAAACGACATACCAAGGCACTTGGCCTTTGACTTGCAGGGCAGGGAAAGTAAGAAACCAGGGCAGCGAGAACTCTTACTTACAACTCATGTGAAACTGAATTTTAACACTCTTCATGTCATGTGACATCTTCTTTTATCACTTTATTGATAAAGTTGAATCTAGGCTATGGCATCAGCAAAATGTAATGAATGAAAGAGAGTTAAAGACACACTTTTTTGAAGTGACATTTTCAATTAAGTAATTATGTAGTATCTGGATTTTGTCCTACACAATGCTGCAAAGAGTTTCTAGCTGCTAGAAATGACTTTATATAACACTTTATCATCATTACCTTTGTTGTAAGTTGTAAGGGAAAACAATGGAAGCAGAAAACCCAATAAATAAATAAAATTGCCATCCTTCTAAAGCAGTAATTATGATGCTTTGTTAGGCGTATGTAACGAAATAATGGGGAATTTTAATCCTACTTCATTTCAAGACAGACCTGCAACACTTTGAAGCACCCAACTTTGTAAACTGTGCTTTCATCACATGCCCCAACTAGTCCTATAACAAATGCATCACCTCCGCGGGTCTGAGTCTTTTCCTACCAGGTTTGATTCTCACTGTAAATACCTTGACAAATGTAAAACGTTATTTTGCGATATAATATTCACCCACATCACTATCATATACCAATACCATTTGGCTTGGTTTGACCTATCCTAATTAAAAGTCGTCACGTAGTGACCTATACAGTTTCTTACGGAGAGGTATAGGCTAACTTACCTTGGCCAAGGAGAACTCCGAACAGAGAGCAGAGCAGCACTACACACGGACCCATTGAATGAAAAGAGATTCAACTCAAGACTGGAGCAAAAAAAAAGGGTGTCCGAGAGCTTCGAGCTTTAACCGATGCGGGTTATTCTGCGGGATATGTGGATAAACAGCAGTGCTCCTTTAAAAAAGAAAGACTGAGTCCGCGGGAGAGAGGTGAATGTGATGGAATTGAGTCGCAGCTGCAGCGTGGCTGAAGGAATGAGCGTGTAATGATGGCACCGTGAGGGGCGGGCTGCATGGGGCCACAGACACCAACTTATTGCTAATCAGATCTAGTTCTAGGATGAACTCCAAATGAAAGCCATTTATCGTGAGCGCATTTAAAGTATATTACAATTACTGTAAAACTATTGGTTAGCCTAATAATATATTGAGTAGCCTACAGTCATTTATTGCTATATTCTGACAGGAATGTGTATACAAAATGCCTAACTATCTAAAAAAATATATCATTGATACATTTATGCGTGGTGGAAAGTATAAGACCTGGAATACTACCTAGGGAGATATGGGCTGCTATATTTTTATTGCCTGGAGGAATTACAAGTGTCTTAAGACTACTGTGCTGCATGCACGCATGGAAATTGTCTTCCCATCAATGGCAAAGTGGACTTTTCTGTCTATGACTAATGATTGTACTGATTACTCAACATCTGGAACTGGTTTTGGGGTATTTTAAAAATCTGTTGTGTAACGACTGTAAGGCTTGAAACCTTTTGGATATCTCAGTTAGAGGAAATGTGGGGAATCAAAAAACAAATACTTTCACTACCACTGTCTGCAAAATAACTGCAGTTATTCACTGCTACATTTGAGTTTGCAGCACCTTAAGGAAGATGATAGATCAAACTGGAACCTGACATCCTCCCAAATATTTGAATTCCCATTGATACTGTATCTGCACAGTGGTGTTTAAGGTCCCTGTTGGCCTAACTGCTGAGCCTATTTTTCTCTTTAGTAACTGAGGTTCACAGCTGTACCACAGAAAATGAGGCATTTTCCCTCAAAGCTAATGAATTAAAGCTTTTGTAACAGCGCCACAGATGTGGGCTCACCGTCAGCCAAAGTGATCATGAACTGTGAGAAGGAGCTGGGTATAAACAAGCCACACACCCACATGCATGCACACACACACACACACACACAAGTCTACCAGAATTGGCAAGACGCGGAGAAATAATTGCTAGACTGCATTATAAACATTTTGTACCAACTATGGCCCTCTGCAAATTCAATCAGTCTACTGACTCTGGGCATGACGACAGAGAGAGGTTAAATGATCTTCTAATCAGAGCCATATGTCTCCACCACCAGTCTAGCCAGTCTAGAAACATCACCAAGGACTTGATATCAGGACACCACAGGCATACAGGAAAGCCCACAAGTATATGGCAGTTATAAATGGGTAACTGCGCTGTTTAAGTGTAGTGTGTAACAAGTCTTGTCTCAATCTCTGTGCTCTTGAGTCCACCACAGTCTACGTTTTCTGTTGGTATTTGAACTCTGTTAACAATCTTTCTATGAGACCACATTTTAATAGACCATACTAGTGTTTTGACTGTTTTGGCCCATTAACATGCATAATATACATTTATGAATGTTATTTGTACCTTCCAGACAGCCATCTCCACTGATGCAGAGCTGGTTCAGGGTAGTGGGAGTTGGGATTTAAGTTAGAATTTTATGTTATTTATCTTCCTTATTTAGAAAATACAACTGTTTTTTCAATATTGGTATCCAGGATCCAATTTATCTAATGAAACCTACCTAAAACATCCCACTATGGTGTAAAAATGAGCTGGCAGAAAATTTGCTTGAGTACGTCATTTATCACAATGAACACAACATGTCTTTTATATTTGTCTTTTACTTTGGGGCTGTAAGCGCAAAAGATTTTTTAATCGATCCGCACTTACATTGGCACACTACAGTACAGGGATTTAACCTTGGCAACAACAGAAGCCCATATGGTGTTTATTGTAATGTATTGCCTAACCTATCTGCAAGTTGATCCTAATACCTTAGCAAAATGAATGAAAACCACTGTCTGGAAGGTAGAAAAAATCTAAAATACTACATACCTTGTACACGCAAGGATACTTTAATGATCCTGGAAACATATTTAAACTGCTCAGTAGGACCTCTAGGTTAAGGCAACCCCCTTTGTAATGTAAGTTATCATAACAACAAAGAGCACCCCTTTACTGCTGACCTGTTCTTAATCTTATCTTTGCCTTAGTGTAATGCAGAAAAGAGATAATAGGCCTCATGGTGACCTCTGTGTCAGCCTGATGGTCATATAATGAATGAAGAATGCCCAAAATGAGAGCCAGACCAGTGCTAGGATCCAAGCCTGGCTGGCTAGAGCACAGTGAACATCTGAGGGCAACTTCTCATGCCTGCTAGCCTTCCAGGAACTACCAGCCCACCTCCACATTTGGGCTTTAACAAGAAACCGCAGCATGAGCTGACCTCCCAGCTCACAGGTGGAGGAAATTGAAGTGGCTGAGGTCACATTCAAACAGTGTTAATCTTGTTGTGGGGGGTGCAGTACAGTTCCTTTGAAGCTCAACAGAGCTTGTCTTGCCACGTCTGTGTCAATCAGCAGAGGGCCACTAAAACAGCCAAGCAGTCAGTGGGCTGCCCTCTGGCCCAAAGGACTTGTTCGCTGTGAACACAACTGTAGAAACTTGGAGAAAGTGGCTTTGCTTAACTGTTAAGTTTAAGTTGTAATGAGATCAAAATTTTAAGTAGGCCATTAATAGACTCCATTAACATGTAGTTACAGGGTGAAGGAGGTGTATAACATCAATCATTACCCAGACTTAAGCTATCATATTTTATTGTACCCTGTAAACACCTGCAAGTTGACTTGCATGCAAGCAGGTTTATGGCTAAATATTCGGACTCTTAGATATTATAAGAAAACCATTCACAATGGTGAGTGTGTAGAAGAAATGTTGCTGAATTCAAATTATCTTAGAAAAATAGCCTCACATAACAATTGCACTGTGCTTAGCTCTTCACAACAAAATCTGAACATCTTTTTTTTTAAATAAACATAAATAAATAAATAAAATTACACATGACATTTACCTTTACAACAATTAAATCTGTAGTATGCACTATGTTAAAAAAGCCTGACAAATTAGACCAGCAGAAATATTTTGTAATGGTGTGTGACAATGCAACAATCTTAAACAGTTTTATCAAACACCTCAGATAGACCACAAACATCAAAGCTCATGATTATCATCCTTCCTCTGATCACTGCTATATTTACACAAGGAGAGCTAAACAGGAAAAAGACACCAGACCTGACTACACCATCTTTATCTCAGTGTCAATGAACCAATGTATCTACTGTGAGACTTATCATTTGAGCAAACTGATCACTTGAATTGATAACTTAACCAAAAGACTGCTTACCATAATAGCCAGTTAGCTTTGCCCTGTTATAACACCTAAATGTGCTGCATGTATTTACTTTTTGCATAAACCTCAGTCTTAATCTTCAAGTTTTAGTCAGAGAAGCTATTTAGCCCAGCAGTTTAGCCCAGAAATTATAACTAATTTGGTGCCCTGTATCATAGTTGTTTGCAGGCAATACAATTTAATCATTAAACATATAAAACATTTCTGGTGACCTGAAGGTAATTGTGTATCATAAATGTCTAACACACCACAGATATTAGCTGGTGCAGGCAGTGCTGTCAAATATCTAAACAATTAAGAAGGTTTGTGCATTCGTGTTACTCCCTCCTCTCCACCAGGACAGCTTGGTGTATCCTGGGAGTCTGAACATGCGTGCTGGCGCTTTACAGGCTGGGCTATATTGTCAAGAGATGAGAGTTGAGAGTCAGGAGGGGCAGGTATCACCTCCAGTTTGACTTGTGGAAAGGTCTGGTCAGGGAAGACAATCCTCAGGTGCTCTTCAAACAGCTCCTTAAGCTTCCTGCCTGCCATGGTGACCTCTGTGTCAGCCTGATGAGCAAGTAGAAGCAAAGGGCAAAATATTTTATTACCAGGTGTCATGGCTGAATAATACCGAACAAGGGGCTTTTTACAAACAGTTCTTTCTACAGTACCTCACTCAGGCCTGCACAGTTCCCAAAGATGTGCCTGATGTCTGATACAAACTCCGCAGGGCTTTGGTAGCACAGACTCTGCTTAGCCTCAAGTCGTTTTTTCACATTGGAAAGATTTCCAACATTTATAGTCAGCCTGCTATTAGCATGTACCTACAGTATTTAGAAAGGGAGAGATAATAAAACTATAAAACTTCATGGGAAGATGTTAAAATCTTGATTAATATCTCATATTTATATAGTATTACATGTCAGCGTTGTGCACAAGACGTTATGGATTTTTACCCTATTTTGTAATGTGAAGGTTTATAATAAACAGAGGTATTTCAAGCCAAAAGCACTGCAGTTAAGTGCTGCACACAAATACAGTGTTGTATGTACTGTAATGTACAGTTTATTGTCTACAATTGTTAATCTTCGTCTACTCTGCAATAACACATACTACAAGCTCTGTGTCAGCAAGACAAATACTTGTATATTTACAGTACCTGACTGAAGTTGCTCTGCTGCTGATTCATAATTTTTCTGCCTTTACTGATAAATACTGCATATTACACATCATTAAAATGACCGTTACAATAACTCCATGTGACATTAATCCTGTGAACTTTTTTGTCTGCAGTCAGCCATGCTTCCAGACTCACCGAGGGGGATACAGGCCCTTGAAAGTCTGAACTCAGGTCACTGCAAAACAAGTGCAGCAACAGCCTCTCACACTTCTGCAGCAATAGAAAAAGACATCTGACTTAACACATGTCAACTGACAAAGAGAGAAACCAAATATTTTTCAGATACATTGCTTAACACCATTGTATTGAAAATGTACTGAATTTTCACAAATTCAGTAAATCTGAGATTTTCTTCAGCACTACTATCATTCAAGTTATTCTTCTACTACTCAATATAGTTGATGGACAATAGTAAAAACAAAGAGTTATTAAGGTTGATACTCCACCCAGAATCTATTTATGAGCATCACACCTTCACCCCCTTTAGACTTGAAATGTGTCTGTAATAACTTTTGTCCTTAATGGAGCATGCTAGCTGTGGTAAGCTTTATTTCAGTCGGTTACAATGGTTTCCAACAGTAAACTGCTTTCACAGTGGGAAAAAAATATGCATAGAAACTTATAAAACCACTTCTGAGATAACTTGCCCTGAGATAACTTTGTTATGATATGGCGCTATATAAATAAAACTGAAATGAACTTCTTTGCTGTACATCCATGTTCTGTATGCTACACTTGCCAAAATATTTCGAATCGCTTAATTTTTTATTTTAGCAAACTTCATAACGCGCGTGCAATGCTTTGTGTACTCTGGAGCACTCACCGCCTGCTCCTGGTCAGGAGAACTGGATGTCTTGTGCCTGGTGTTCAAATTCACACCAATAAACAAGGAAGCAAGGAAGGCGTGAGTTTGTCGGGCTAGCCAATGGGTGAGCGAGGATTCTGAGCGACTCTGTCCAGCAGGAGCAGAAGGAGGGACGTTGTAACATGTGCAAACTATCGTATGTACCTACTAACAAGCTCCAAAAGGTTGTATATAAGGACAGAGACAGAATTTGAGCATTTAGTCTGTGTTTGCCGTGGATGAAACTACAAACGTTTGAATGTACAGAGGTGAGGTGAGGTGTTTGCTATCCAAAAGATAGATTTTGGAAGGAGCATCATTTTAATAAGGGCAATACTCCATAATATGCCATAATAATCAGATGTGTCGGTGCTCTGCTATGCATATTTTTAATTGCCCTGCTTGGGATGAATGAAGTTAAGCTGAAATTCATTGTTCACTGTTGTTTTACAAGCTAATCGGAAAAGCAAAACTGGAACTGTCTCACTTACTTGACAAAGCTTAACTTTCAACTTAACTTTGTGCCAATCTAACTATTCTTATTAATATAATTCTGTCATCTTTATTGCAACCAAATGAATGTTATTATTTTAAAAAAAGAGTACTGACTCGTTTGTCCACAGGGGGGAATCCTCCTTCAAAATCTGGCTCCTTCTTTACTGTTTTGGCTTCAGGTTTGCTTTCATACTCCATCTCAGGCACTAACAGGTCACGGCAGAAAGAGCAAAACCATTCCCCACTGAAACGAGACAGTCCAGAGAATCAATACAAAAGCCATGAAGCAGAGACATACATTAACAAATGTATAATGCTGCTGTCAGATGAAAACCTCACACCTCCAAAATGTGAAAACAACTTGTCCAAAACAGCCTCTTTCTGAAAAAGTGTTTTTCATTCCACAGAGGACCATCATTTCTTGATTCTAGTATAAACATGAAAATAAAAAACAAACAAAACAAAACATGAGTTATGGGGTTTCCACCTGAGACCAGATAAATAAATTTCCCCTGACAGAGCTTGCCTGGGAGATTTGAGGAGAGTTGGAACATGGCACGAAAGGTGAAAAACCTTGGGACACTTATCGCAGCACAGCAGCTCTCCCCCAGTCTGACACACAGCGCACAAGACTTCATTAGAGTCTTCCAGCGGAGCTTGGTGCTGGTCCACCTGCTGTTCTCCTCCCAGTGAACAGATGCGATTTGAAGCATTAGTCTTGCTCTGGTCCCGTGGGCTGCTTGGAGGCTGTGAAGGGCTATGGGGTTTGTCGCCTGTGCTTTGAAGAGGAGTTGGGACTTTGTTGCCCTGACCTTGGGCACTGATTAGGGGTTGGTCACCTGTGCTGTCAGGGAGGCTGGCTCTTTGGTTGGTTTGCACCTGAAATCCACAAACAGAGAGAAACAACAGCTCTGAGGGAGTATTACTGACATTTCAGGTTCCCCTCACTTTTGTTTTACCTCCAAATATATCCAGCTAAGCAGTTGGCTTGTTTACAACCTGACTCACCGCTTATGTTTCTTACCGCATCTGACTTCATTTTAGCAATAGTGCCTGTTTCCAGATCTCACCAATTACTGTGGTGAGTAAGTGTTATGATAACAGAAATAATGGCCAAATCTCCAAAAATAAGACCCATATTGTAATAAACTGTAATTTTCCTTTCAATACATACTTTGTGTTAGTCCAGTGCATTTAAAAATGCAGTTTTGCTACAGTAACAAGCTTTGGATGAAAACATCTACCAAAATTCACATGCACAGTATGTATGGAATACTCATTGGACTGTCATAATAATTGATTGTCTCCTTACATAGCTACTGTCATCATCTGGCTCATCTTTGATGACTATGATGGGCCCTGGTGATGACCTTCGTCTTTTCTTGACAGCCGAGCACCCTGCTCCACTATCCTGGTGTGTTTCTGGAGGTTTCCAGGAAACAGTACTTGGGAGCAAAGCAAGAACCAATTAGAACAAAGCGAAATTCACTGGAGAGACCAATGGCACAAAGGGCCTAGGGTCATATCAAGGCAGTGCTGTTCAGAGAAAGAGACAATCTGTGCTTTTGTATGTGTGTGTGTGTGTGTGTGTGTGTGTGAAGCTCTCTCCTTACCCTGGTTTCTCCTCCTGGGAGACGGCAGTGTACTCTGCTGAATTCTGTTGTCCTTGCACTTGAGAGAAATAAAAATCTGTGTTTTACTTTATTAAGAATGCAGCAATACATACAGTCTGCAAAAGTACAAATGACACTGATGGCACAGACATACCATTTCTGTGTGACAAAGAAGGTGGCAGGCTCTCGGGATAGATTGGTTTCAGCATATATATAGGACCACCTGAATCGTTCCTCATATTCAGATATGTGGGCTCAATCTAAACACAGCATTGCATAGCATTAATGTAATTAACTACATTGTAAATATAATGTATATTAATATAGTTTACATTAATGGATGGAGTCACTTGCCGTCTGTCGTGATTGAGGCGAACTGACGCCACCATTGATGGGCAGTGGTGTTATATGGGTGTACAGAGGTGAAGAGGAAAACACGTCCATAGGTTTGGGTTGGTAGCTGGAGCTGCTTACCATCCCCCTCAGAGGCTACAAATGAAAGAAGGAGAGACAGAAAGATGGATAGAAATGCTGCAATAATTTTCTTGCTACATTCCTGTCAGCGTCTATTCATGTGATGACGGAGGGGGAGATGAAAGGGTGAGCTTTCGTTACCCTGACGCTGGCTGTGTGGGTCGACGCCCCATGGCAACAAAACAGAACACAGAGGACTAAACCATAAACAAAACACTCAGAAGTTCCAGGCTGATCTGCCTGAGATTTATTTTTGGTATTATTGTAGTTTTAACCTTGCAGCTGCAGCTAATCTTTCTCCTCCTCCAAATTGCATGAAAACATATAGAATTTCTATCAAATATTTAAATTATTGTGTCTAATTTAGTTAAGTTCGGATGCACTCAAAGCACCATGCCAATTTTTTAAATGCACTACAATAACACACATATCACATATAGTTATTAGTTATAGTGAGTTTTTGAGTGTTAAACTTTGCTTTTTAAGCCAGGCATATTTAATTTTATACATTAATACCAATACTAATAAAGTTAAGATTTTAAAGTTTTCAGGGGCTTTAATACTAACCACTTTTTATAGAATGCAGCAATCACTGTTTTTGCAAACCTTCCAGGAAGCCATTCATTTTCATTTATTTCACAGTATGAACAGTAAAAGTATGAAAATCAACTTCCAAAGATTTGAAACTTGCCTCATCATGTCAGCTTTTCTATTCATCAAAATTACATGAACGCTATGAGGTCATTTTTCAAATTAATCTGCACGTAGCTGCACTATGACATAGCAATAAAAGAACTCTTGAGAAAAATAAATGCAGACATGCTGTACACTTAAAATTATGGACTTGTCAATTATCCTTAAATCTCTTTAAGCTGATTGTACCATAGTGATGTATAAAGAAAAACAATAGCTACAGTGCCCAGAACACAATCGAGAACATTTGAGAGTTCATTATGCAGCTATAGCAGCTTGTTCACATCAGTATGACACAACTTACGTGTGCACTTCACACGCCAGTATTGTCCTGTGATTGAGCCTATACTTTAGAGCTGGAACCAAAACAGCCTGTGAACTAGACTAAACAACTTGGATGACGAGATATTATCAACCTTTTCTTATGGAATCTTGGGCCCATCCTCCGTCACATGTTGGCTGCTGTTGCACTGCAGATTTAGCGGTTTTATTTTATCATTTTGACTCATAAGCTGGTCCAAGACTAAAATCCATCATGACAAGGAATGACATAGATTGACCAGGATGTGAAGGCTGTCAGCTCTATTTAGGACATCACCATCCGCTGTCGGTGCTTGTTAAGAGGGCCTGTCAGTTAAACGGACACACACATACAGAAACACACACTAACCTGGGGCGTAAACCCAGGGCTCGGTAAGCTGCTAGTTGGGCTGGCATGGTTGGGAGGAGGCACCATAAACCTGCGGCCTGGTTGGGGAGGCATACTGTGGGATGGAGAGCCTCCTTGCAGGGGCCCTGGCACGTTTCCCTGTAGTCGAACACTCTGGTACCACGTCCAGGGTGGAGGAGGTGGCTGGGGCTGCCAGTGGGCCTGCGGGTTTAGCTTGTCCACCTGCATCTGGAGCTGAGCCAGAGTATTATGGGGCGCTCCCAGGGCAAAGCTGTGGGGTGAGCCAGAGGGGCCCTGCCCAGGGTGGGAGAGCTGATGAGGAATACCCTGAAAACCACCCAGCTGGTGGCCTGGTACACTCTCCACCACTAAAGAGCCTGAGGGAACATACACACAGAGACAGGATGAGCATAACAAGTAAGGATGAAAAATTGACAATACAGACAAAACTTCTGCAGAGAACTGTGGGAAAGAGAAGGTTTAGGTAGTAATGCGATAGACAGTTTGGGAAACTTCAGGGGTTATTAAGGGGGAAAAACGTATAAAGTAGAGATGCAAGTAATGATAATTTTATCAGTTAAGTTGTTATTATACTATCAATGAATCCGTTGAAAATCCAACCCTAAGTCCAATGTGATGTCTTCAAATCACTTGTTTTGACATCCCAAAACCCAAAGATATTTAATTTGCAATGATATAAAACAAACAAAAGCAAATCCTGACAATGAAAAAGCTGTACCCAGAGAATATTGAGATTTCTGCTTGATAAAACCAAAATATGTGACTTTTTGGCAATTAATTGGTAGTCAATATTTTTGCTAATGAGTTTTCTGTTGACCGACTCCAAAAAATCCATTAATCTCATATTTCAGCACAATTGTCAGACTCGAATGAGTTGTAACTACTGTAACTACCCAGCATTTTGGGCCCCTGTTAAACTCTGGACCCTCTGAATCCTTCTGAGCTTACTCCCCACTTTAGTGTCCTTCATCCAAATGACAAGCGAGAACCAGGAAATCTCTGGTAAGTGGTGTGATTTGCATGAAGAATGTGGCAGCAAGTGATGGAAATACTTTATTCCATCTCAGAATCAATTACCCACTACCCACTGCATAGATGAGATGACAAGCCCCTCTGTAGACAAGCAACAATAAAAAGGGAAAACAATGAAATAAAAAGGGACTGGTTTGGGGTGGAAAACCACTCCTGATAGCATGCCTAATGTTCACTGTTCCATTTTAATGTTGTTCAGAGAGTGTAACCATTGAATCATTGAGTTTTTAAAGTAAAAAAACAGGAGACTCTCAAAGGACAGATAAACACGGCATGGACATGTGACTGACGGAACTAGAACTAGATTTTTGCAGTTTCCGCAAGGGTTGTCATATTAACATAGTCTGCCACAATTTTAATAAGTCCATCAAGAGTCACCTCAGTTGGAACATTTGTGGAAATGATCAGCATGGTCTTCATCTTGTGGCAGTTGACTAGTTCAACAATATTCTTAAAATGATCCAGTAAAACACTACAGTAAAATTTGGGTGAGGTTTAAATGTATCAAATATATCAGACTAAAAGAAATCCATTCTCATGGTTCTAGATTATCTTACATAACATAGGCATTTGTTTATGTCTTACCCAGATCAACATTTGAGGCCCAATAAGAGGATCGACACTGGAAGTGTGCAGTGCTCTGTGGTATAAAAGATGTACTACATTTTGCCCGCAGGAGGTTTCCAATCTGAAACAGAATCTGCAACAGAATAGATGTTATTAATCATTTTTAGAGGAGGATACTTGTGTGTTACAAAAGACATATGTTCCCACTTCATCATGTCCAGGCTCCTAACCAGCTTTCAGAGCTCAGCTGTCAGAGTTCCACATTGGGAAAACAAGACTGTGATGAGATACTGTTGAGTGGATAAATGGTCAGACAAGCCTTACCAAACGTTTACAGTACAAGAGGGCCGTGCCCCCGTTCCTGGATGTGGCCCATTTGGTGAAGTTGATGACATGATCCAGGTGTCTGGAAAGATAGCCGATGTCCTCCTGTTGTTTTCGCAAGACACTCTCGTGATCCTTTGTTACAGCCTGGAAAACATGAATAAGTGAACATCTGCAGCGTCCAAACAGCTTGAGGGTCTGCGCTCAGGGTAAGACAATCAACTGAGCTTGCAAGCAAGTAATGTTTTTCTGGAAACAACACCACAGCAAGTCACAGGTCTAATGCATGTGGTAAAACTAATAAATAACATTGTTTTGTTATGTTTGTAATATATTCAAAAGCTTTTGTCATACCTCAAGTTGATTAACTAGCATCTTGCCCTTCTTGTTTATCTCGAGAATCAAACTGCAGATGGATTTCTTTATTTCATTGTGAACAGACATACGGTTCTGATCAACCTGAATAAGTCTAAAAAACACACATTACAACTATTAATGAGTATTCAAATTTGACAAATTATATGCTAAATCAAACAGCACAGCACAGATTTATATATAATACATTTTGGAGACATCTCATTATTACTGGAGGTATGCATGGTTTTATTCTTAAACAATTAACCCGTTGTTCTTGTTCTTGAGATTAAGAGGTCATATGAAAGAGCAAAATGGCTTTTTTCCAAACACCTTTTGTTTACATTTTGCATTACTTGACAAATGTAATCTTGTAGTATGTGGAAAAACATACCCATTGTTTATGGAGTTTGACACCTCTTCAATCAGTTTCCTTTTCTCCTGCAGCTGATGAGTCATGCTCTCCATGTGCTGTTTGTGGTTTTTATAAGCATCTTCCAGGAACTGATAACTAATCCAAGAAGAACATTACGACAGTGGGTACTATATCAAAAGTAAATGTTGATTACATAGTATTAGTGCTCTACTACTGTAATTTAATCCCTTTCTCTCCTCAACTGCGTGATACGGTTGAAAACTAACAGGGGATCAGTGACACTTCTGCAGAGTGCACAATAATAATATGGTTGATATCAGATAGTTAAATGTATGTTAATCACATTCAACTGCACAGCATTGTTAGGTGTAATTGTCAAAATGTATAACCAGGTGTATGAACCCTTATATGACAGAATTATACTATGTTTTATTGGAAATTGTGAATGTACTTGTGGTCCTTGTGCTTGACTAGTTGGCAGTCCCGACAGGTTAGCAGGTCACAGGTCTCACAGAACAGCTTCAGTGGCTCCTGTTTGTGGATGTCACAAAACATCGGCCTCTGAGTCGACACACCATGGACCTCTGGAAAACAACAGAAGGTTCATCGTTTGGCCCTTAATTCTGGGTACATGACAACATTTGTCCCAACTATTGCCCGCGCACTAAGTCGTAGACTGTAGATGTCAAGCTAATGCTTAAGGTAACTGTCTGTGATTTCACTGGGTGTAATGAAGAATTCTTGAATATAACTGGATAAGTGCAGCATAGAGTATATTTTTCCAAGATGTAGGCTTAAATATTATTAGGGAATGAGCAGTTTTATAGACATACAGTTATAGCACTAGTAGCAATGTCTGACTTTAATAAATTCAGGGAAATCTTTCTTTAACTTCTGGTCTTGATGCCCTTGATAATAAGCCTTTGCTTCTTTTCAAACTACACATCTAAATGTTTTAATTTAATTAGAATTCTGCTGCACTTAATGAGCAATCCCAAACGTGTTACATTATTTAACTGAGTGAGAAGGTTTAATTTGCACACAGTACCACAAAATTGCTTTTAAACTGGGTAAAATGAGAGATTTCTATGTAAAAATATATATATTTATCATTTGGGCCATTGAAAATACTCTACGGAGTCAATGTTTGCGTTTTGCTATCAAGGCAGATGAGCTTAAAGTTAATTTCAAGTAGTCAAGAGTGTAAGAATGTAAAATATTGCTGTAAAACCAAGTGCCATAATTTCACAGGAGACTTCATTTTTGGCATACTGTGCGCTGGGTCATAAAATGGACTGTCATAGAAGAAAGGACCTTTGATGCATTTACCTCTTAAATCTGTTATACTGGATGAAAATAAATCTATACTACACCCAGAGCAAAGTGTGACATCTGCAGCATTGATCCCATAATAGCTCTTTCCTTTGTCATGGAAACACCAAAAGTATTTTGCATGATGAAAAAAAATGAGATAAGGACACTGGTTAGCATACCGTGTGATACTTCTGCCTTCTGTCTGATGGTGTGGTCTTTGGTGAATTTGACTCTTTGGTGGGCCTCCACACAGGTGGCACAGAGGTACTCAACACAGTTCACACAAAACCCGGCAGCTTCGGTGTTGTCATCACAGGTCATACAGAGCTACAGGTAGATGAGACAAGTGTCAGAAGCTGATACATCTATGGTGGAACTGTTGCTGAGTCTTGTTTGATCAAGCAAATTAAATTAGATCTAATCTGCAAAAAATTATGTCAGAGTGGATGAATCAGACAATGTCCCAACTGGTACACATGTTAAGTATGAAACACCTCGATTTTCCCAGTTCCCTCAGTGCACAAGACCTTATCATGTAGGAATATTATAGCCATTACCCTAAAACTAGCAACATAAGGCTGGCCCTTATGGGGTATGCATTTTGTCTCTAACCTGGACTGCCCTCTTCACAGTGCTGCTGGGAGCCTCAACTGAGTCCTTCACAAAGACGTTTTCCATCACATCTACCTCCATACACTCCTGTCTGCACACCGGACAGCGGATCACATTCACTGGAACAAAACAGAATCACACATGTTGCTCAAAATCAGTCAAAATAGGATTTATGTTCTTTTAATTGATTACACATGACACCAGGTGTTTATATCAAGTATGTAAAATGTATATGTCCTTAAACACACCATGCAACATTTTAGAGCCATGATGAATTTTGTCTTTCTTGCATGCAGGGAAGGCGATTAATCAATCCATGGTCATTGTTTGTAAACAAAGTGACTCACGTGGTTTGGTCGCGCTGTCAACCTGGGAGCTTGGCGGCTCTACCATGGCCAAATTCCTCGAGGGTGAAGGCAAACATTTCTTGCAAAAAGAGTGCAGGCACGGCAGAAGTTTGGGCTCTCGACTGTAAAAGTTTAGATGGCAAACGGGGCAAGTGTCCAGGTAATTTTGTCCGGTTGCACCGGACTTTTCCTCTTGCACTGGCATGCTCTCAGCTTCGTTCTCAACGATGATGACAGCAGCTCCCCCCGTCTCCTGTTTTTCTGTGCGTCCATCCATTTGCTGCACTTTTATCCTTCACTGCTAGATTTCTCTGCGTGTACAAGATGTACCCACACAGGTGAGCAGACCAAGCTCAAGAGTCATTTTCCTCCTATACCCTTGGCGAAAAGAGCATCTTCTCCTCTCACA
Source organism: Maccullochella peelii (assembly GCA_002120245.1). Lineage (NCBI taxonomy): Eukaryota > Metazoa > Chordata > Actinopteri > Centrarchiformes > Percichthyidae > Maccullochella > Maccullochella peelii. Next base: position 26,240 of record LKNJ01003606.1, read on the forward strand.
CCTGCATTTCCCTCTTTACTCTCAGTTCATCCTTTTTTAAACACAGCGCTGTTAATATTCACCTCACGTTACCTCTTCGTAAAACGACTATATATCGAGTGAAGCACAATCGATAAAATACAATACCTCCGTGTGAGGGTGTAGCACGGTCGCGTGCCGCAGATGTTGCTCAAACTGCACCGCACGCGCTCGTTGCAGCACGAGAGGGGTGGGGTCAAGTGCGCGTGCGGATGATAAGAGCGACACTGGCCGAGTTATTGAGGACAAACTCCACAGGTCAAAGGTTGATGTTTGTTTGATGTTCGTTACTCTGAAAGTTAGCATGTTATTGAAAGCGTCAGGGTTCAAGGTTCGTGGTCATTCAATAAACTACATATTAGGCAGGTTAGACAGTTCAGTTCCACATTTTCACACACATGAATCTGACTGCAGAGAGCCACAGTATCCCTCTCAGTGATGGGAACCATATTCCACTGCTGGGATTGGGCACCTATGGGGACCCTCGAACGGTAAGAAGAATGTAATGTGTGTGTTTCTAGACATGTATGTGAGCTGGGCTTATTAATGACTGCTTTACCAGGAGAACTTTCTGTAATGTAGGACTGCTCGTGTTTATTGCTTGTAAAGATGAACATTAACAAGTGTTTTAAATGTCACTGTGAAATGTAAAGAATGCATATTTGTACAAACTGCAGCACAACTCCATCAAAACCAGGTCAAATAATATTTACATTTTCTGTGGATTTCCAATAGACACCCAGAGGCACATCACTTGAGTGTGTCAAGCTGGCCATAGAAATAGGTTACAGGCATTTTGATGGGGCATTGGTGTATTTCAATGAGCACGAAGTGGGTCAAGCCATTAGAGAGAAGATTGCTGATGGAACCGTGAAAAGAGAGGACATATTTTACTGTGGAAAGGTAATAAGTGTTGTTTTACATGTTATATAAGTCATGTTTTTCTTAAGGCTTATGCATTGGACATTTGAACACTGTACACACGTTTTTTTAAGTAGTTCTGTGTTATCACCCTCAGCTCTGGAATACCTTCCATCCCCCAGAGTTGGTGAGACCGGCCTTGGAGAGGACACTGAAAGCCTTAAAACTAGACTATGTTGATCTCTACATCGTTGAGCTTCCAATGGCCTTCAAGGTTTCTATATAGTACACATACTGTATGGATGGCAGTTTACTTATCAGCTAGCCATGTCGTGTCTGAACATTGCCCTTACGTATTGTCACAGTGGTAATGTTTAGTTTAGATAATGTAGATTTCTGCTGTCAAACAATTAATTACAACAATTAAATATGCACTAGACAAGATACCAAGATAATTTTATGCGTATAGCTACATAACAAATGTGTGAAATATGGCTAATGCTTAGGGGCTGTTACAGGGGTATGTTTGGTTAAGATTGGGCGCCTGAACCATTTGGATATGTTTATGGTTGTCGTAAGTGTTATGGTCATAGTCAGATATTTGTATGAGTTGTGACTAAACCAAAATAGTCTTGTTGAAGCCAACTGCACCTCCACACTTTCACTTTCTACAGTATTTTAGCATCACCATGACCAGATCATGCCACCACAGGAAGCGTATATTTAGGTAACAAGTGTGTGTTAAATTTTAGCCTGGAAAGGAGTTCTATCCAAAAGACCAAGATGGAAAATACATCTACCACCACACAGACCTCTGTGCAACATGGGAGGTGAGTTCTATTGAGATCACAATGGATGGTCCTGCTATCTGATGACTTTGTATGACTTTGCTCTTCTCCTCCTTGGTGTCAGTGATGTCTGGATATGGTATTTTCATGACATATTGTTTTCTCACTTAATGTATTTATTGTTTTTTTCTTTCACTTTTGCTTCACATGTTTACATAAGCATAACTTAGAAACATGAAGTACAACAAAAACGGTTATAAAAAAAGGTGTACATGCATTTATGTTAGTGGGGATAGACAAAATATTAAAATACTTTCAATACTGGGAAATACAGTTCAACACTACCAGTGACTGGAGCCTGAAAAAATGACAACAGAGTTGGATCTGTGTCAATGTTTAGTCTTAACAAACTGAATATGATAGCCTTCATAACAGTAAGATTAAATTTATGGATTTTGTATTGGACTGCATTAGATTTAACTAGAACTATCTAATAACATGTCAAGTAATTGTAATTTAATTTAGTTCAGGTGTGCTACATAAAATTGGTGGCCCCTTGTCCAACTCGAAGGATCTGCTATTGTTTATGTGCATTTCCGTGGTCATGAATGTCTTCCAAGAAAATCTGAAAGTAATAGCGATAAAATAATGAATCAAAATAAACCACTCTTATATTTTTGTGATATGATGTGATATTCTTTTATATTTGACAGTTGATGCCAGAACATTCTCTGCTGCAGCACCAGACACTGTCATAAACAGCCATGCTGTGTTCAAAGATCTGTCTTTTCATCTCCACTGTGCTTTAGATTTTTCTCCACTATCTCAGTAAGTCTGTAAAGATAATCACTATGAGCCTTTGAGAGGATGTAAATCTTTTCTTCTCAACAGGCTTTAGAGGCTTGCAAAGACGCAGGGCTGGTTAAGTCTCTGGGAGTCTCCAACTTCAACCGCAGACAGCTGGAGCTGCTGCTGAATAAACCTGGCCTCAGACACAAACCTGTATCCAACCAGGTGACTGCAACTTGTCTCTTTAGACCTCCACTGACATCAAAGATAGCATAGTGTATGTAGTACAGTAGTATATTACAGTATGCAGTAGTATTATAGGCTATTAACAAGAAGGCATTACTTAGCTTTTCACACTTTTGGGCTAATGCAAATTCTCTGATTTCCATTCAGAAAATGCTAAAGAAATAAATGGACATCTTGACAATAAATATGTGAGCTAATTACAGTCACTTGATGAAAGGATTTACCATTACTTTGTGAAATAACTGGAAGCAGTTTTAACTTTATCAGTCCTCAGTTGGTCCATTTATATATCTATTACTCTTTTAGTTTTCTTTGGGTAAATGCTAATATTCCCACATGACAACACGTTTCAGTAGATGGTGCAGTATAGCTGTGTATTCTTTGGGTTGCTTATATACCAATAGTATGCTTCATACAACTAACAGGTTTAGATGAAACACAAAATAGTCAAGACTATCTTTAAAAGGCATCTTTCTTTCCATTCCCACCTAATTTTATTCTAGCAAGTAAGAGCACAGGGCGCTAAAGTAATGTCAGACCACTTTGGGCCAATTCTTCTTCCAATTCTTCTTACTTACCTGTAGGTTGAATGTCATCCATATTTCACACAACCCAAGCTTCTGGAGTACTGTCGTCAGAATGACATTGTGATTGTTGGCTACTGCCCGATTGGCTCCTCCAGAGATCCATCCTGGTATGTAGGTTTTAAGAGATACACACTTTTCAAGGCTGGTTGGATATCTTTAAACAGAAGCTGCGGACAGCTTGTATTTTGTGACACAAAATCACACTGGTGATTAATTTGGCTTTAAGATGAGGAATTAATGTTCAATAACAAAATTAAGCTAAGTGAACAGACAAAATCTGCAGCGGAAGCAACATGACACATAGCTTTTGTCATGGAAAGAACATAACCTAGATAATTATCAATTGGTAATGATCAAAATTTTTAAAAAAATATATATATATTTATATATATCTGTGCAACATGTCTAGTAGTGCCTAGTATGTGACACTGCAACATTGTTGTTGTTACCAAACCCTCAACACTTTGGGATACTGAAACTTTGATAAACATTTGTAGTTCCTTCTGTCTCTTAGGGTGAATGTGAAATGTCCTCCCCTGCTGGAGGACGAGCTGCTTGTGACCATTGGGAAAAAGTACCACAAGAGTACTGCCCAGGTGGCTCTGCGCTTCAACGTCCAGAGAGGAGTCATAGTGATCCCCAAGAGCTTTACCCCTGAGAGGATCAAACAGAACTTCCAGGTGAGTCTACCAAAATGCTTTTTATCATACTATGCCAATGTCAATAAGAAAAGTTACAGTATTTATAAATGCATTTCAATAATTACGATAAAATTGTTCCAGATATTTGACTTTTCACTCACTGAGGAAGAAATGAAAGCCATTGAGGCGCTGAACAAAAATGTTCGTTTGGTGAACCTGCTGATGTAAGTATAACCTTTGACAGGTATAATCAAAAGTGAGTTGAACTAATACTGTACGAAATCTTTATGTACATTAGCAGGCCGTAGTTTCTATCATAATGCATTGTGTTGGGCTGTTTTTATTGTGTAATGCAAGAACAGTTTTCTAAAAGACTAAAAAGTCCTCATCATCATGCTCAGATATGATAACTCTTCTCTTATTTCAACACAGGTGGAGTGACCATCCAGAGTACCCATTTCATGATGAATATTAGATTTCCTGACTTAAGCTTTTCACATAAATAATTAGAACAAAACACAGACTCTGACTCTTTCTAGCATCTGTATTTCACCATTAAAGTTTGCACTGGTACATTTTCACACTGAACACTAGAGGGCTCCTGCTCACAGTAAATGAAAAGGGCAAATAAATGAATGCTTTTAAGGTTAACATACAGCTCAGATGTATGATGACAACATTGTTTGTTTGTTGCATTTGAGATTCATGTGAGACTCATATGAGGTTCATGTAATATTTAAAGATTCATTGTTAGTTACTACTGATTTCAAATTAATTAATACAACTGCTTCTATGTTTGGTTTGAAAATGAGACCCTTCAAATTGAATGTGGCAAAATACATCATTATGTAGAGCAATACATGTGGATTATTGCTTCTCTGGTTTGCTGAAATGGCCATCTAGGTTTGACTTTACAATATTTTTCAGATACATCAGCTATTAACGGCCACATGATCACTGTATTTCAGTTTGAAGATTATGGTAACGTTGAAAAGCCATGCAGTGATTCTTTGGCAGTGCTGCTTGTTGTGTTGAGAGTGTTTAAAGGAAAAATTTACAATCTTTGTTTTTACATTGAGTGTGTCACACCTGCTCTTCAAATATGGCAAGTCATTTTATGTATAAAGCACATTTAAAAACAGCAAAAGTTGGCCAAAGTCCTGTACCATGTCCAAGGCAAGGTTAAACAAAATCAGCTTCATTAGCGCAAACAACACAGACATATAAAAATGGCCTTTTAGGGGGGCATAAAGGTTTCAGTTGTGGGGGATCTCAAAAATAAAGAATACCTCTAGTTAAGATGTTAAGCATCTTTGACAGCTCTTTAACTGGAAAGGAATATATGAGAAAGCTAGTAATTATGATGAATTATGCTGGATGCCAGTGCTGGATGGATTCAGCATTAGTTTTGAGGTGTTATGTTATCAAATTAACTAAAACAATTAATTAACAAGAAAGTCAATTAAACACAAGGACCAAGTCAAATACATTTTGTGAATACATGAAAAATATACTTCCCCTGAGGGAAGAAATGTCAGACTAGATCTGCTAGGCGTAACGTTACAATTTTCTTGCTTCGGTTTCTGTATAATTCTTACAGATGCAATGAGCAAATATTTGCTCGTCGCGGGTTCTGTTCTGGCATTATTCTTCAACCAAATTCAACCATGTCAAGAATGAAGAGGGCAGATTACATACAGTATATGCCAAACTGTTTGCACATTGTTTCAGCCCCTGAGGAATTTGGGTTTAAGTATCTTGCTGACTTAGCATTTATTCTATTGAAGACCTATAGCATATATTCTTCTCAGTATTGTACACCTCATATTAAAAACTATACAACTGATGAAAATGAAGATGATTGTCAGAAAAAATAGGAATCTGACAATGAAGTTCTCTCACTGACCTCTACTGGGTTTTCTTGGACAAACTGCAGTAAAATATGTGATCATGAATAATATGTGCATGAAAGAGAAGAAAAAATTATCCCTATCATAACCAAATAAATCAATTTGGTTGTTTGAAATAATGATTCGCCATTCTTATGACTTCATTATAGTTGAGAATTGTTCATATAGTTTTAACTGGTCTCCAGCAGTAACATTACCTTGAAAAATGAGTGAACATTCATGAAGGCATTGTAGCTGAACCCTCTTTGTGTATAGTTAGTTAAATTATAGTTATTCTTGTGTATAATTGAAACTGTAACAGCCTCTGAATCTCTGCTGGTCTTCACCTTTAAAAGCAACGAGGAGACAACAGCTGAAAACTGTCCGTCAGACTTTCAAATGAATTTCCCGGTTAACTCAGTGTTCTGTCTGTCCTGTTTGGTCAGAGAGGGTATATGAGTTTGATCAGATCAAACCTGTTATCACAGTGTTGACACACTGTGTAATCTTTTACCTTTTACCTACTTTAACCATCGTGGCCAGTTTTCTCCTTGGCTGTTTGTCAAAGACAGAAGTTCTCCACCACAAAATGAAAGGAAGGAGCAGTCAAAAGGTCAAAGGTCAAAGGTAATCTTTATTATCCCCGAGGGGCAATTTGGTGCACAGTCAGCAGACAATACAATCAATATCAACAATTTATATACACCAATCGACACACAGACACATACGTAGATTTACATAGAGTTATTTAACAGGCCAATTGCAGCAGGGACAAAGGAGTATTTACGTCTATTGGTCCTGTACTTTGGTTGTTCATATCTGCAACCAGAAGGACGCAACCTGAACTCACTGGACAACGGGTGATTAGTGTCAACAAGGATTGACCGGGTCTTTTTAGTGGTTCTGGCCTTGTACAGTTTAGGAAGGTCATTTAGATTTGTGCCAGCAATTTTACTGCACATTTTAACAATTCCTTCTAACTTGTTCCTGTTTTTCAAGGAGAGCGACCTAAACCAACAAATAAAAGAGAACGTCAGAACAGACTCAATAAAACAAGAATAAAACTTGCATAAAAATGGAGTCAACATTAAAACATCTGAGCTTCCGATAAAAATACATATGTTGATGGGCCTTTGCACAAATAACATCAGTATTTGGTTCAATGGTTAACTTGTTATCAATTATTGTCCCCAGATACTTATAATGTTGAACAATGTCAACAGCCTGACTAGAAATAACAGCAGGAAGAATGGAGGGAGACTTTTTCCTAAAGTCAATGACCAGTTCTTTTGCTTTGGAAACAGTTATGTCCAAGAAGGAGCACTTGCACCAGTCTATGAAATCATCCACCACTGGACCATGGTGGATTTCATCATTTCTGAGCAAGGATACAATAACAGAATCATTTGCGAATTTGATGATATGTCTGTCCACATGGTGACTCTGACACTCATTTGCGTACAAGACAAATAAAAGTGGTGAGAGGACACACCCCTGGGGGGAACCTGTGGAAGATAAAAGGGCCTCAGATAAGACACCCTTGACTTTTTTTTTTGCAGCATTTTACAAAATATTTTGTTATTTGTGGCTTACTGTCTGTTAAGATCTGTTTAAAGCATCCATCTTTTATTTCTCCTGTGAGCAGTCATGTAAGAAACATACTTTGTTAGGATACTCCTTACTTGACAGGGCCCCTCTTGAAAAGGTTTGAGTAAATATTTGTATATGCCACAGTTGATCATTTGATTTCACAGAAACCTTAAAAGGGGGGAAAGATTGGAGGTGTATTAATCTGGCCATTCATCCATCCATTCGTGCATCCAAATGTAGTATAACATGAAGTTTAATTTTCCAAATATGCAAACCAATTAAAATATCTGATGCAGTTTTCTTTCACTGACCTCAGTCTTTCGCATCAAACTGGTCTAATATTAATGATTAACAGAGTGAGCGCCCACAATGTCTGCTGTGAACTAAATGCTAACTTCTCATGCCAGGAGACCTAAAACCAGATGCTTTCAAACATTTAATTTAACCAGCACATTTGAGTTTGATGTGAAGAGACAGGATGGACACTTCAGAGTAAACAGACTACAATCGGAGCAGTGACCTATGGCCGTACAGTCAGGAAGCTGCAGACAGAATGAAGAAATACAGTTCATTAAGGAGCCCCCTTCTGTTGTTTTTACTGCTTTTGTCTTATTTCGTGCCCCGTGGACATTTGCAAGCATGACAATGTCTCTAGATGAGCTACTAGCATAACATTTCTAAGAAAGGAGTAGTTGCAAACACACACACACACACACACACACACACACACTAGACTTTTGTTATAAATGACAAGACCACTGAATAATAATAGCTGAAAAGGTTTTTTTTTTACCTGTTTCTATCATCAAGAATAGTTGTATTGTTTAATCAGACCTGAATATTTTCCTATCTGCATATGTAAGTTATTGTGATTTTGTATAGTTTTCAACTTTTCATCTTAGGGGCCTTAGCCTAGCTTATCATAGCACAAAGACTGTAAATGGAGGGAAACAGCTATCCTGGCCCTGTAAAAAGGTAACAAAAAATAAAAAAGCTTACTAACTAACACGTTATATCTCATTTGTTTAATCCGGTACAAATACCTCAAGTTGTGGTTTTGATACTTGAGCACATAGTAAAACCACAACTTGTTGTTTTTACACTTTAGTTTTTGTACAGATTAAACAAACGAGGTATAATGTGCTAATTAATCATATTTAGAGGTGCTGGTAGCCGGATTTTGTTACCATTTGACAGAGACAAGCTGTTTCCCCCTGTTTCCTGTCTTTGTGCTAAGCTAACCTAAGATGCTAGCTGTAGCTTCTAACTGTTCCTACAGATATGAGAGTGGTATCAATCTTCTCATTCAGCTCTCTGCAAGAAAGCGAATAAGTGTGTTTCCCAAAAAGTCTAACTAAGATTATACAGAAATGAAATGTAAAACATGATTTGTGTAACATAAATGTGATAAATGAAACTGTAGCACTTGTGAGGTTATGAATTTATCCATCAAGCTGAAAATTTGACTATTGGGGATTAGGATGCATCCATCTCTTTGCCGTGATATTTTACTGTATTTATTATACAGTGTATGATTCATTTTGATTAGTGACTATGAGGTCATGCCATCAAATAGAATTAGACCTGTGTGGCCAGGAGCTATACTCATGCTGAAAATTGTAGAGACTTAAAATAACAAATTCCTTAACAAGTAAGTGACCAAAATGAAAGTTATTTTTTGACTGATTCAGAAAAGATTAAACAGGTTGGTTGTTCATAGATTAAAGGTCGAAACTGCCACAAAACTAAAGTCAGACAGACAGCTTTATTTTTATAGAAAGCTAATGTGTCCGTGTCTCGAATAATAAATTGTTTGAGGTGGGGGTTGGGGAGTTTACAAAAAAAAAAGACCTAACCCTGAAAGATTTGAGACAGGAAAAGCAGAAGCACATCACTCCCACCCCATCCCCACCTCCATAAAGACCCTCTGGATTGTGACCTTCTAACAATTGCCTTGAACCAGGCCACTCTGGACCCCTGTGGTGGGAAAATGTTCTGAATGGGCTACTGGGTCTGTGAGGAAGGAATCTAGTCTGAGGGAATAAAGGCTCTTTTCGGGGGGCTGAATTAAGAATGTGTTTGGAGCAGGGGCTTCATGAAGCGGGAGAGATGTTTTAATTACAATCAGTCAGAAAAGACCACTGAAATTTTGGGAGGTTCTTATTGTGAATCTCATGCACAAATTATTTAAAATTTACAGGGTTTGTGGAAGATGCATTTTTGTATCGTAAAATCTTTTTCAAACCAACCTCAGTGATATTTGAGATCATTGCACGTATGCATACATACGTGTACATGTCTGACCAGCTTCTCCCCCATACTTTCTAGTTGCTCTCTGGACAGAAAGGCCCTGGGAGAATGTGTGTGTCAAAAGGTTACGCAATCAGCCCACCATGCTGAGACAGCACAGACCTCTAGTGTGCTGTGGGGAGTGTGTGTGTGTGTGTGTGTGTGTGTGTGTTTGTGTGTGGGGGTGTCTGAATGGAATTGGATAAGGGTGGGGGGGTGTCTTCAGAGAGGGGCAACTCAGAGGGAAAATCTCACTGCGGGCTGCACCAAAGTTTCTCAAATCTCCACCCCTCCATGAATGTTATATAGTGAAACCTGAAACGGCAGCAGGCCTGTATTTGGTGCCCCACTCTCTTCTTGAAACTGTCATTGGACAGCATTATGAAAGGTAAGTGCCTATAATTATTGCTCATGTGATTAGATTTGTTTTTCCAGTCAAAGTTGGATAAAAAGTGAAATTACTGCTATTTATTAGATATAATGAAGATATTCATAGTCATACATTTTAATTTGACTGTTTATTTATTGGCAGCATGCTCAGTGAAAGTTGTTGTTTTAAAGGATCTCTGGCATATTTAATTTTTTTGAGAGATCTCTCCAATGCAAGTGAACCATGCATGGTTTTGTCCAGCTTATGAAAGGCCTGCAGTATTTAAACAAAGTGCAAAGACTGTGCATCCGGGAATCAAAACTTGGCTTTTATAACTTAGTTGTTATAGTCAGCACATTTTTATGCAGCACAGTTCATTCCATGCTGATAATCATGCTGATCCATGCTGTAATCAGAAAGCAGATCAAATGGGACTAAATGTGGTGCTGATCTAAGACAAGAGCTGCTTGTATGGAATGTAATTCATCCTGTCAGTAAATAACTTAATAAGCATGTGTAGCTCATTTCGCATAATTTTTCTCACATCTAGAGATTAGTTGTCTATCATGTGAAACATGGATGTTGTTTTGCAATTGAAACGATCTGTTTGTACATCAAATTTTTACCATTTGAGACATATGACAGTCTTACAAAATGATTGCTAGGAAATTAAAGCAGATTACTGAACTTCATCAAGGGTTCATAAATCAAACTCACTCATAGTTTAAAAAATGTGATGCCATTTTTATTTACAGCATATGCTATTGCTTTTATTTAGTATTTTGTGCACCAATCAGATTTATAATTTCTAACTTCCATCTAGACACACATTAGTTAGTATTCCGCATCACATGCTGCAACTGTAAATCTTTAACATGTACAGGTAGACATATGACATTGCTGTCCCTATAATTTAATTAGGCATGAGCCTGCAATTATCCAACTGTGGGAGCTTCAGGTTACAGGACATTATGAATATGTAACTCTGAGCTGCACCAGATTGCTGCCTTTGTCCATGAGATGCCAGAAAAAACCCCACAGGCCTGGGAGACCATTATTTCCCATCCTCAGGCTGTTGTTCCTACTTTTATTCAAATTATGAATGAGACTAAGTACCATACTAATGTCTGACTTATCTACAGTATCACTGTACCCTTTAGTGGTTTTTCACTTTCACCTTGATATCAGAGTGTCATTCACACTGGCTGAGTAGTGGTATACATGTAAAATCCTGATTCATGTCAATTCTAAGCAAAAGACTGTAATATCAAAAGGGGAAAAAAACATTTTATACTAACAATCAATCACATGACTACTTGTATGTGAAAGGGGTCACTTGAAGTGACTCCCTGCAGCTCTACAGAACGTTTGACTAGCTAGTGAAGCTATTGAGCATAGTGGAGCATTTAGTAGCTAAATGACTTAGTGGAGAACAAAAGGGGGAGCTGAGTGAATATTGGACATACATTTGGCTGGGGGACAGAAAAACTACTGCAAATGAATGTTCCTCTCTATCTGCTGGATGTGTAAATAATCAACTTAGGTGATAATATGTCAGTTTGGTCCTGCTGTCCACAAGTGGCTAAATAAATTGGAGGAGTACTCTTTTAAGAACCATGAGTGTGTTAGTACAAAACAGAGTACATGATGTCCAGTAAGTCAGCCACACATTCATTCAATGAATCGGTCAATCATTGAAGATGTCAGTCTGTCAGTCAGTCACTTGCTCAGTCAGTCCACAGCTTTTCAGATGTGAAGTTGGCACTGTTTCCTGGGGATAAAGCTCCACTGTGCCTGGATGAGCTCATTCTCAATCTTGGCGTATTTTCTCACAGTGTGCCTCTCCTCTGACGTTCGTTAAGCACATATGTATGAAAACTATTTCAGCCTGACTCTGCTACTATAAATAATGATAATATTTAGTCTCACCTATTAAAAGGACTGTGTTTGAAGTAAGGTATTTGGCTTGCGTATTGAGCTTCCCAGCATTTACAAAGAAACCGTGAAAAAGTGAGGTAAACTGTGATCTGGCTACAAGGCCACTGAGGATTCTCATTTGCCAACACAGAGCAGAGGGGCTCCTCCGCTTTTGTTGCACCAAGCCTTCATTCCCACCAAGTACCTTCTGAAAACAAGGGGCTCTATTTTTACCTCAGGCCACAATTTGGCTCCAGTGCTAGAGATTTTGGCTCCTAAATCGAGTCCAACCTCCAACCCCATGCACACAGCACACACAGAGTCACACTTGTGCTCCACCTCTGCCCTATGCCAGGAGCACATTCCTAAAAGTGGCTTCACACAAGGCTTCTGGCTAAATGGGATTTTCATCCTCTGTGTTGTTTTCAGAACTGAACTAAAAAAAACAGCCACCTTCATTGGTCCAGTGAGACCAGGTCACACAACATGTAGTGTGTTTGTTTGTGTGGATTTGTGAAGGATAAAGGAAGGGAAGGAGGTTTGGTGTCCACATGTATTCTTGTAAATGAATTAGCTTGAGAATGTCTCCTGCAGACTGATGACCAATTTGTTTGAATCTGGTCTGCAGTGACCATGATGTGCTTCAGAGTGAGGAAAAGGGGTAACAGAAGAGGAAAAGGGGTAACAGAAGGGCTGGTGAGAGGCCTGTTAATGCAACTTGACAGCAGTGAGCACAGTCAGTGAGCTGTCTGTTTCCTCCACAGAGAGAAATTCTTTCAGCTGCACTGGCCTCTACACAGGGTCTGGCCGAGGGCTTGACTAACTTCTAACGTGGTCACGTAATATCAAACCATTACTGATCTCATCCAACCCAGGAGAAGTAGTAAAATGCATAGGCATATTTGGCACATCACATGCACAGTGTGAATTCTCCTTGAGAACTAGCTACGGTCCTTAAATTCCTTCTTCTCCCTCCAGGTCTTAAGTACATTAAGTGCATAAGTAAGTAAGTATTTTTACATTTTATTACAAGTAAACTTAATGTGCTTTACATTAAAATTGCAAAAAACAACAAGTAGCATGTGCAGAAGAATATAATTTATAATGTACAAGAAAATGCAACAGTAACAAAAGAACACACACACTCACACACACAGTAATTTACAATAAGATTAAGAAAATAGAAAAACATTAAGTTTTTTGTGGACCCAGTTGTGCCAGATCTCAGGTCTTCAGGCACCAAAGTAACCAAAAGCACCCTCACCGGATCCGTAGGTACAATTAGAAAACCGAGATTTATTGATATTGAATTGGACCTGATAGGTCCAATCGGAGCCAAACTGTTAAGTGCTTTAAGGACTATTGGGTGAAATTTGAAGTTGGTTCTGTTCTGCACTGGGAGCCAATGATGTGATTTAAGTACTGGAGTATAATGTTCGGCTATGAGTGTGCACATAAAGACTGGCGGCTGGAATTTGCCGGAGCTCTTTTATTGGATGCAATTTTAGGCTTACTGAGTAAATTGTGCTAATTCAAATCATTTTGGATGGTAAAGTCTCTAAAAACACAGACAACTGTCATAGAAATTATATTAATTTTAGACAGACCCAGCCCTTGTGCTGAATAAGTCAAATTTACAAATTAAAACTGTAGAACGTTTCTTTAATTCTTTGTCAAAGGAATTGCCATTGAAAAACAAAGCAATCAGATATGCTTCTCCTGATATATGAAATGATGATCTTCCAGCTCCATGTTGCCCTGCTATGACCTTTGGACATTGTCATCCTGCAGGATATATCTGTCTATATCTATATGCCTTATGCCCCATTTCTTTTTTGTTCTTTTTTCTTTTATCTTTTCCACTCTTTCCGATGTGACCCTTAGGACGCACAGATGACATGGAGAACATGTCCAAGGTGGAACCCTCCAATGGGCACAGCAGGCCCCTGGACATCGTGCCCAGTACAGAGGAGAAGATGACAGACAGGGGTCAGTGGGGCAACAAGCTGGAGTTTGTTCTGTCAGTGGCTGGAGAAATTATTGGCCTGGGGAATGTCTGGCGTTTCCCCTACCTGTGTTATAAGAACGGAGGAGGTGAGTGCTGGAATTACTTATCCCTGGTTTGTTATCTCGTCGCTGTTCCACACAAAAGCTTGAGTTTCTGCATTTAGTTATTCTTGTTCTGGAAATTCTGGAAATTCCATCTTTGCATTTACTTAATGCATGGAGATAATACATGAGTTAATATGTGATCCTTTGATCAATAAATGGTTCATCATGGTCAACTGAAAATAGGAAAGGAGCCAGACAAATTTTTGCAGCCAGTTAGCTAATGTCTGATACATGAGAGCCCCCTGACAAAGAATAAAACTGCCAACAATAAAAATGTTGTATGTATGTATGTCCCATAGGATGTAAAATAGTTTGATTATTTTGCAAACTAGATGGATGATCTACTAACATAATACTTTAAGCTACTTTGTATCATGACATTTGCTTAATCAAGATATATATAAGAAGTAGTTTTTAAAAAAAAATCTATTTTTGAAAGAAAGAAGATAGATAGATACTACTGCTACTACTACTCTACATTGCTTGAGAGCATATTTAAGGTATCTTAGTGAAATGTTCCTTTTAATTGTGTACTTATATATGTACATACAGGTGCCTTCTTCATCCCATACCTCATCTTCCTGTTTGCTTGTGGGATCCCGGTCTTCTTCCTGGAGACAGCTCTGGGTCAGTACACCAGTGAGGGAGGCATCACCTGCTGGAGGAAAATCTGCCCATTGTTTGAAGGTAATCTACCTATTTTCTCAAGAAAGATAATTTAATGGATTTTTGATGATGTTAAAAACACTTTACAGCAGCAAGAGTGGATCAAACACTTCAGCCTAGAAGTTTTAGTTTATTTTACACTTTTTCTTTTACATAATTAAGATATTTCCTGGGCTAAAGAGGAACAGCTCAGCTAAAATCATAACCCACACAGGATGACAGCTGGTGAAGAGTTGAGTCAGTCATGTGTTAGAATAAAGGAGTTTGGAGTTAAACCTAAAATGTATGCCTACATTTTACCCTGCATTTAATTTACTCTGCTTTGATGAAGTCATTTGAAAGGGCAGCAGCGGTGAGTAGCCTCTTTGTCTATAGTGAATGGAACTGTCAGGGAGCTCTTGTCATGGATTCGAAATGAGTCACTTGAGATCAACTACAGTAATTGCTTAAATGTAATGCTACGAGGATATTGCAAATTCAGTCGAATTTGTAGTGTTTCTCAGACTGCTGTCAAATACAACACTGCAACCAAACAGAACACTCACTGCGACTCCAGGTGTGCTCGTTTAATGCTGCCCAAGCTGCTTTTGAAGGTATAGTGTGAGAAGAAATTACCTGCAAGTTCCTCAACAAGAGGTGCAGAGTTTCTCTTTGGTCTCAACTCCCACCCCAACCTTTATGTTGTTTTTGCTCAGTCAAAAACAAAAAGAAAAAACTTGATGTTTTTTGTTCCAGGTGTGGGTTATGCCACCCAGGTGATTGTTGCTCTGCTTAACATCTACTACATCGTTGTGTTAGCCTGGGCCATCTTCTACCTGTCCAACTCCTTCACCTGGGATCTGCCCTGGGCCTCCTGCAACAACACCTGGAACACTGGTGAGGCACAGGACACTATGCCAAAAGCAAAAGATGTGCTTCTGATTGACATATACAGTGGGGCAAAAAAGTATTTAGTCAGCCACCAATTGTGCAAGTTCTCCCACTTAAAAAGATGAGGGAG
>LKNJ01003607.1:0-48351 GCA_002120245.1 Maccullochella peelii
GCCGTCTTCCTCCTCACGCTCCACCGTCCTCCGCATCTCACATTCTCGGGCGTAGTGCCCTGCCTGTCCACATCTGAAGCATTTAAACTCAGGGCATTCCCTAAAAATATGCCCTGGTTTGATACATAGTCTGCATACACGTACTTGCCTGTCATGAATAACTCGGAAGTACTCTGTTCCCCGCAATGTTTCGAATTTGGTGGAATATGGAAGTGACCGTACCTGCTCAGTAAACCTTACTTTCAAAAATCTGGTTCCATCCGCGATTTCAGTTCCTGGCCAGAAACGCCGCTTAATGACCGAAATGGCCCGCACTCCCCACTCCTCCAGTTTCGCAAGAATTTGTTGATCTTCTAGATATACCGGCAAGTTAATGACGCTCACTACCATTTCATTATTCAAAATGTCTGTGGCGTGTACCATCATGCCCTTCACCCGCACACCTTCTAGTAATTTAGCTTTACTAGCCTCATCTTTCGTCAATTCGTAACGTTTTTCCCCTCTCACTCTACACCCCAACACCTCTCCACACTCCTTTTTAACACCCTTTAATAAATCCATCATAGAGATTTCCTCTGTTCCTTCGACCTCCACATCAACCGTCAGCTCTTTCCCGTTCCACACTGCTCTGTACACTCGCTCCTTCCACACCAACCTGGCGTTTGTTCCCTCCGTATCCTTTACCGTTGTCGATTTTCTTTCCTATGTCTGGTGTCATTTGTTTGTCCCTGTCGTCCAGGTTCAGCTCTCCTTCTGTGTGTTTGTCCGTATTCAGTCTCAGTGTCCTTTCCGTTCCTGCATTCGTCGCCATGATATCCGTCTGTAACATACACGTTATACAAAAAGAAAATCCCCCAAACAGCAAGAGCTATCGGGGGAAACACGACAAAAACAAACACTGACTTACGAACAAACTACTTACATAAACTGACACAACGGGAAAAACACTCTCCAAACAAATCGCCGTCTGCTTCTCTCTGCTCAAAACACTTCCTGGTGCACACAATGCTGCGATCAGGGAGGTATGGCCGTAAGCCTCTGACGCCTCCACATACACACTCTTTATAGTTATCTGTCAGATTACAGATTGCCTATNAAGAGAAGGAAAGAATGGACTTTTACTTATATAGCGCTTTTCAACCGTTGAAACGGTTCCCAAAGTGCTGTAACACTAATCTAAGCTCTAACAGTAGTCTAATTCACCCATCAATGGGGACACAGCTGCCATGCTGGCCTCCACCGGGGGCAACTTAGGGTTCAGTGTCTTGCCCAAGGACACTTCGACATGTGGACAGGAGGAGCCGGGATCTACCCACCAACCCTGGGGTTAATGGACAACTGCACTACCCTCTGTGGCACAGCCGCCGCTGAAAAGGCTTACAGCACCTGGAATTCCCAGGAGGTCACCCATCCAAGTACTAACCAGGCCCTTTCCTGTTTAGCTTCTGAGATCTGACGAGATCAGGCGTGTGCAGGGAGGTATGGCCGTAAGCAATTGCAACTCATGAAAACAAGGTATTTATGAATGCTAAAACACAACAAAAAGTTCTCAAAGGCTGTTGAATACGTCTAAAAATAATGTATATATTTATCTCATAAACATGTAAATCCATGAAAAGACCAATATAACAATTTATTTTTTTTCTACATGAAGAGGGAACAACAGCGTCTGCCAACAAAATATCAGAAGAGAAGGAAAGAATGGACTTTCACTTATATAGCGCTTTTCAACCATTGAAACGGTTCCCAAAGTGCTGTAACACTAATCTAAGCTCTAACAGTAGTGTAATTCACCCATCAATGGCTGGCCTCCACCGGGGGCAACTTAGGGTTCAGTGTCTTGCCCAAGGACACTTCGACATGTGGACAGGAGGAGCCGGGATCTACCCACCAACCCTGGGGTTAATGGACAACCGCACTACCCTCTGTGCCACGCTGAAAAGGCTTACAGCACCTGGAATTCCCAGGAGGTCACCCATCCAAGTACTAACCAGGCCCTTTCCTGTTTAGCTTCTGAGATCTGACGAGATCAGGCGTGTGCAGGGAGGTATGGCCGTAAGCAATTGCAACTCATGAAAACAAGGTATTTATGAATGCTAAAACACAACAAAAAGTTCTCAAAGGCTGTTGAATACGTCTAAAAATAATGTATATATTTATCTCATAAACATGTAAATCCATGAAAAGACCAATATAACAATTTATTTTTTTTCTACATGAAGAGGGAACAACAGCGTCTGCCAACAAAATATCANAAGAGAAGGAAAGAATGGACTTTTACTTATATAGCGCTTTTCAACCGTTGAAACGGTTCCCAAAGTGCTGTAACACTAATCTAAGCTCTAACAGTAGTCTAATTCACCCATCAATGGGGACACAGCTGCCATGCTGGCCTCCACCGGGGGCAACTTAGGGTTCAGTGTCTTGCCCAAGGACACTTCGACATGTGGACAGGAGGAGCCGGGATCTACCCACCAACCCTGGGGTTAATGGACAACTGCACTACCCTCTGTGGCACAGCCGCCGCTGAAAAGGCTTACAGCACCTGGAATTCCCAGGAGGTCACCCATCCAAGTACTAACCAGGCCCTTTACTGTTTACCTTCTGAGATCTGACAAGATCAGGCGTGCGAAGGGAGGTATGGCCGTAAGCAACTGGAACTCATGAAAACAAGGTATTTATGAATGCTAAAACACAACAAAAGTTCTCAAAGGCTGTTGAATACGTCTAAAAATAATGTATATATTTATCTCATAAACATGTAAATCCATGAAAAGACCAATATAACNCTTTAACACTGACCAGTGAAATCACCTTAATGCATCGTTCAGCAGCTGAGAGCTTATTAGGAAGCAGAGGGAAATGTTTTAGGTTACTTATCATGATTATTGAAGGATGATCCTATTCCTGATCTAACGCTAAATTACTTTAGGTAATCTATAGCATCAACCCCAATATCACAGGAAAGTAAAGTTTCACCTGGTGCTTCAGATAGCCGGGGCAGACGTCTCTCCGGAAGGGAGGAGGGAGACGTTTCTCATTCTCATAACTCTGCCAAGACCCTCACCTTCTCCCCACACACACATACACACACACACAGACACCCACATTTCTCCCCTGTCTTTGATCTTAAGATAAGGAAGACAGTCACCAGGGGTGTCATAAAATTCTCTAAGTGCATTCTTGAAGAAAGGGGGGCCTTTCAAGAAGCCCCTGAATGTTAAGAAAGTTTGTATTCTGATAAAGTACCTTGCCAAATTAATCAACAATGTAATAATGCTATTAACCTGTGTCTACCCTTTTCTGAGGATGATCAGTTCAATTCTGGTGATTCTAGCATAGAAATTGACAAAGTTACAAAAATTCAAGTCTAACACCCTGTTTTAACATGGTACAACAGTGCCCCCTATTGACCATATGTTTGTGAGTTTTACAGTAAATGTATTTTCAAGATTTAGACTATAAGAGTATGTAAAGAACCAAAACTTTCGAATTGAAGCTATTTGTTTCCTTAACAACGTTGATGTTGTTGTTATTTCGTTTTAGTGAGTAGGAAATTATGATTTAGATTATGATTGACAATGTTTTGAGACACGAATTATGTGGAGCGCCATATGTTTATTGGACATTTGATACCGACAGTGTTGCATACGAATATGTAGTATAATTGTGGTGAGCTGACCATAGTGATGGAAGTATGTGGCATTTGCTCGTATCAAATATATATAGACATCTAGTTTTATAAAGTAAATTAGTAAACCACGTTTAATTCCGAACAAAGAAAGGGACCGTAGGCCATGGACACTGGGCGCAATGTCTGACTCCACCTTCAACACGCCCCTTTCGATGCTAAAGAAAACTAGCTGCACCGCTCCGTGCTCGCTCTCTTACTCTTACGCGCTCTTGCTTTTACTCTTCGCTCCAAGTATCTTCTCTTCGTTCACGTTCCTACTCTTTCTTTAACTTTCTCCGGAGATTTGTAATGTTTTAGTCATCTCCAGATTTTGTATTTTCTTAGTCGTCTAAAGTTACGCGTATTTTTACTTAATTAAGCAAACTCAGTTTAACACCATCTGTGGACCTCAGCTAACTCTGACAACTTTGAAGATAGTGTCGACAGGCCATCGAACTATCTCCCAGTTATTTTGAAAGATTTAGAGTTAAGAAGAAGTTAGCAGAGCTGCTATTCAACTCAGCGCATTCGACAAACCAAGATCATCGACACTCACAACCACAGCTCGCCGGCCCGAAACCTTTACGGAGGCCGTGTTTGCCAAAACACTTTGCATCGCACCCGCCAAAAGACTGTCTTCCACACTTGTGGACAACGAAGGATCATCGAACCTCACTGACGAAAGACTCGCCCTGCCTCCCGTTGTGTTTCAACCGGGTTTCCCCACTAGAAGACTACACGTGGGACTGAGTCAAGCGACGATTCTGGTTCCTCAGAAGACTGCACAGGACACATCGGCAAAAGTAGGCAAAACACTCAACTGCAGCTGTTGTGATAACGAGTTGATGTCGAATAAGAGCTCATAATATTAGATTCAGATCTTAGGAAAGTAACTAGCAAACTAGCGTTCATCCGTTCTTTTTCTAAGCCACCCATTTCCATCACTATCGCGAAAGATAATCCATTCTTGAAATTGCTATTCAAATAACCTTTTCTTTTCTTTTCTTTTCTTTTATTTCATATCATATCATTAAGCTTTGTATCGTATATTCACACTATTGACCTGTTAAGAAACATTTCTTAAGTAGAGATCAAGACGTTTCTTCAAAGAAGAGATCAAGGATCAATGTGTTGAGAATTCACCTTTAAGATAATAAGACTGATCAATTTAATTAATTTTATTTTCCTTCAAATGAAGGTGGTGCCCCGTTTTGATAATATAATAATAATAATAATAACGTGATTCCCCTACATTAGTTAAACACAGCATATTGATTAATATACATTTAATTCAGCATGACAAAGTCAGTTCCTTTGTTCTTGTGTCAAGAGTTCAGAGTCTTCAGTCCAGATCCTGGAATGTGGGAGTATTAAGACTAATTTACTTCAGACCTGTCGTAAATTGGGCAATTGTCACTCAGCTTTCTCTTAATGTCCTCCCTGAGTCCTGGTGGGTCATGGTTTATGGCCCGGAGGTCATATAGATAACATGATGTTTTGGGAAACTTCATCCTTGAGTNATTTCATGTGGATGTTTTATTCAAAGTAAAGATCAAAGATCAATGTGTTGAGAATTTACCCTTAAGACTGATTAATTTAATTAATTTTATTTTCCTTCAAATAAAGGTGGTGCCCCAGGTTTCAATATAATAATAAATAACGTGTTTCTCCTACAATACCAAAGATTAAAATTATAACAAGACATCTTCCAGTGACAAATACACAATGTCAAAAATAATATGGCAATCATAACACTGTATATACATCTCTTTGTGCAAAATTTCAAATTAATTGTGCACTTTAGAGCTTTTTTCATATTCTCAACTCATATTCCATGTTTTCTCCAAGTGACCGGTTAGCTTAAATGTCTCGTATGAAAATAGTTTCATTTGAGCATCATCAGTGTTTTTAAAAAAATCAATGTTTTTATCTTACCAAAGAATATGTTGCCTGTTTTGCAGGAAAGGTGACAATAGAAAACAAAATGAAACTCAGCTTCCACATGGTTGTTTGTTGGGTGTTTTTTAGAATGAGCTCTCACAGATTGAGTTTCAAATTGTTGTTGTGTGTCAGGCAGCAGGAGAAGGGCCAGATAGTCGAGGTAGACAGGGACAGTTCAACGATTTAATGACCGGTTAAAGATACAAATTTGGTTAGGTTAGGTTAGGTTAGGTTTGTTTGGTTAGGTTAGATTAGGTTTGTAATATTTCAGTTTTGTTTTCACTTTTGATCCTGCTTAGGGCTTGTGGAGGCCCTAAACAGGATCAGGTGACTAAAAGTTTNAAAAAAATCAATGTTTTTATCTTACCAAAGAATATGTTGCCTGTTTTGCAGTAAAGGTGACAATAGAAAACAAAATGAAACTCAGCTTCTACATGGTTGTTTGTTGGGTGTTTCTTAGAATGAGCTCTCACAGATTGAGTTTCAAATTGTTGTTTTGTGTCAGGCAGCAGGAGAGGGGCCAGATAGTCGAGGTAGACAGGGACAGTTCAACGATTTAATGACCGGTTAAAGATACGAATGAGATTACAGGCAGACACAGGTAGGTTGACAGACAGGCAGGCAGACAGGTAGATAGGCAGGCAGGTGAGTATAAGTGACTTGAAAGCAAAGAAACAACAATGTGACAACTGGCTGTGCTGCAGGGCTGATGAGGAAATGAGGTGGTTGCAGGGCAGATGGGAGTGGCTGGACCTGGACTAAAAGGAACGTCTGAAGGCATCTGGTGGACAGGTGAAGAAGAACACTGAAGCGGCCTGGGAAAGTGGAAATGTGTCTGAAGAGAGGGACACAGAGGCAGAATGAGCAAGAATCCACACAATAGAGGCAGACATTGTGACAGTTGTGTATTTTTTATTTTTTGTTTATCATGATTTACACAGACATAAAGTCATATAATAACTGGTGTAGGTTGAAAATAAATATTTTAATTTTAAATTTAAGTAAATATATCAGTGTGGAGAAGGTGCCGAAACAGCATTTTAACCTCAATGTTGGAAAATAACATTTACAGAAAATATAATTGTTTACAGAATAAATAAAATATTAATAATTCACATAATAAAAAACAAAAATAGGGGGTGCCTTGGCAGGACTTGGACTAACGACTTCAGTATTTCTAAAATCCTGGCCATGGCCTGCACAGCTGACCACCTGTAACGCATGTACAGTATCCTGTCAGATTGTGTGAAAACAGAGATGCAGGGGTTTAACAGAAATGTGTTTTGACAGCAGACAGACAGATATGTTCAGCTATCGAGTGCATGCATACATACATGTCACATGACCGGATCAGACCCCTTACGGTGCTGAAGACCCCCACAACACATGCCAGACTGCACCTTGACCCATAAAATAAAACTCTTTTCAACCTCTCATTTTGTCTAAATGTAGCACTTGAAGCAGTTCAGCGTATTTGATGAAGGTGATGTACTTGGGTGATTCTTGCAATTTGTGGGTTGTATCCACATGGTTGAACGTACTTATTGCAAGTCGCTTTGGATAAAAGCGTCAGCTTAATAAATGTAAACTAATGCTCAGAGTGAGNCACCCTGCACTGGCTACCGGTGGCTGCGAATGGCTCAGGCCCATCCTACATCCAGGACATAGTCAAACCATACACTCCAGCCAGTCCGCTACGTTCCGCTACTGCCAGTCGGCTTGCTGCTCCCTCACTACGAAAGGGGGCCCAGCTACCAATCAACAAAATCACGACTGTTTGCCGTCCTGGCTTCACAATGGTGGAACAAGCTCCCCATTGACACCAGGAAAGCAGAAACTCTACACCTCTTCCGTCACAGACCTGAAACTCATCTGTTCAGACTGCACCTTGGCCCATAAAATAAAACTCTTTTTCTACCTCTTATTGTTTCTAAATGTAGCACTTGAAGAAGTTCAGCATATTTGATGAAGGTGATGTACTTGGGTGATTCTTGCAATTTGTGGGTTGTATCCACACGGTTGAATGTACTTTTTATTGTTTCAGCTCTAGAACAAACATGTTTATATTCCTCAAAGTCAGGTATCAAAAAAATATATTGTTTTGGTATCGGTACTAAAACTCGGGTATTATATTGGCATTAGTATCAAAAATTCAAATAATACCCAGCACTAAGCGTGGCACCACTACAAAACCTCTACGGGAGGAGGTCAGGATAGATGGTTGGGCGTGCAAAGTGGGTGATGTCAACACCACATAGTCAAAGTTTTTTTTTTCACTATGACCACAATTTTTCCCTATCCACAACCAAGTAGTTTAGTTGCTGAGGAGGAATAAGTATATAGATCAGAAAATGATCCTATCAATTGTTTTGGATCAGTCAAGAGTCATTATCTATTACCAGTAAAGTGTGTTGATATTGGACGATTCTGAACAACGTCAGATTACAGTGTGTTCAGTGATAAACGTTTTTTGCAATTCTTGCACACGGTTAAGGTTAGGGAAAAATCTGGTGTCTACTGTATAAATAACAAGGCCAACGTTATTTACAGGACTGTGACAGGATGCGAACTCTCGTCTCGTGCATGAAAGTTGGACTTGCTACACCCCATCCACCACCCCGACCTCCACTCCCTTAGTTTTGGACTCACTTCACATTGAGCAAACTACTTTCTGCATTGGAACTGAACGTAAATCGCGAGGTGCACAATTGTCCAATATGGATGTGATATTGGACCACGACCTGTTTGTCATTTGGCGTTGAGGACTTGTATGTCAGCACAACATTCGGATGTAACAACACAGCAAGAAAAGGAGATCTGCTCAACTTTGGCACCAGTGTGCTGGAAATGTCAGAAACTCAAGTTGACACTATCCTTGAAACAAGACGTTTCTTTGGGTTTGTTACTGTCCCAAATGTCAAATGTCATCTTAGAGAGAAAGCTCTGTGCTGGAAAGACAATAATAATAAGACAAACCTACAATATAGTTCCAGTGTGGCTCTCACATTTCACTTACCCCATTTCTTCAAAAAAAAAAAAAAATGCAATGAAAACAATCTGGAAGCAAGAAAATCTCATCTCAAGAAAACCTCTCACACTACGATCACTTTCATTTAACATAACATAGACCATTGTTTTCAATGCAATACCATGCGTTTCTAGCAATGGCTTACACGTTAGGTGCTTTTCCTCTATTATAGACACTGTCATTGTAAGAGGGGTGTTCCTTTTTGTTTTGTGTTGCTTGTGCACATCATGTCAGCCTTAGGAGACAATCCCGAGCTGACATTTTGGGGTCAGTGTGCACATTTCCTGAGAAAGAACCCTCAAAAGTCGATTTTCAAGTAAAAAAAGTGTGCTTGCTGTGGTCTGCCCACTGCTGAAATATTAATCTGAAATAAAAGCCAATCCCTGATGATCTGCTCCCAAGCAGCCACGTTACACACTCTGCTCCTGGAAAGCCAGCGTAAATAGCAGAAATAGAAGCTAAATTACTGTTTTGTTGAGGTTATAAATAGTAGCTGGTAAATATATATACCAGCCCTCTGCTATGTCATGTCCCAGACCACCACCCACACTGGATGAACTGAGTGCTTGATTATAACAACACTGCCAGCTATTCTCAGCCATTTGGCTTCAACACAGCGTCATTTGACTTGTGGTAGAATCCTGATGTGCATGTGATAGAAGCACAAAGAATATTAGAGAAGTAGTTCAGGATTCATGGGTTGAATTTCCAGACCACCTGTGCATGTCTGTAAAGAGAAGAGGGAATATTGGTGAACTTGTGGTCTATATTTGTTTGGTGTAGAGCTGGATTGATTGACTAATTGATTAGCCAATTGACAGAAATGAAATTGTCAACAATTTCAGTAATTATTGAAGTCATTTATCACGAAAAAAAGATAAATGTGAGGTTTGGCTGCTTCTCATGGTAAAGTGGATCCATCTGGATTTTGGTCAGTCATAACCAACAATTTGAAGATGTCACCTTGCAACCTGTAATGGGCATTGTTAACTATTTGTTGACATTGGATTGGATAACCAAAAAATAGTGAAGAAAATGTTGGCATTCCACCTTAAAAAACAGAAGCGTCAAATACAGGTCTGTTGGTGATACGGCCGAGACACTGTGCACTCTGCACTCCCCGACATTAAGACTTGTAATTGTACATCAATATTTTGAGCAGGTTTCATGGACGCAGTAAAACCTTAAAGTTCTTTAAAGACACTTGTTAAAATCAGACTTTTCAATAACACAACATTTTACTTGCAGAAGCTTAATCCATATCTAAGAGCCTGCCCTTTCTTCATCTTCAGCTCTGATATTTTGTGAATTCCTTTATGACTTTATGGGGTCTTTGCAGTCACACAGATGTCTTTGTGGCGAGCACATCAGCACCTGGATGAATTACTCACAGTGAATAGGGTGAGGATTATGAGGTGGAAGAACCACCTGAGGTTAGGACTCCATCTTCACACCTCTGCAGTACCTGGGGCTCCGAACACATCCTCCCCGTCACAACCTCCTGTGGGAAGATGTACAGAGGACATTTAAGCAATCAATCACTGTCTACGCACTCTCAACTCAATTATCAAATGATATTGAAGCCATGGTCGCGTCATTTTTCAGAGCGTTCCACGAGCTTCTGTCTGTGCACAGTGAGGTTGAAAGTTCACGACACTGTCTCCTGACTGTTCCACTCCAGAGCCTTCAGCCACAGAATGAAATGACAAGCTAAAAAACACATTTGTGCAGTGTGAACAGCCTTGGAAATTAATCTGAACACATCCGGCTTGGTCAGAGACTCTGTGTCCAAATTCTTCAAAGTGCATTGCGATAATTTGGAACTTTTAGTATAGAAGTTAGTGAAGTTATGGTATGATGATATGCTATGAGGAATCATTGCAGCAACCCGTAACCCTTTGAAAGTACACATTCACAAGCATAGACAGGCTTGAAACAATCCAAACCTGTCCTTTCACATGCTCTCTGTAAGTACATGCTATCCTATGCTATCAAAAAGCCCAACAAATAATGATGTTGTAATGTTGCACACGTAGAGGTTTTCTGTTACAATAAAAATAAAGATTTGCTCGTGTCTGTTTATAGGGTAAGCTGCAGGTGGGTGGTAATGGTGGTAACTCATATCTCCGCTCAGCAGAATGAATAAGAATGATGTCATATCAAAGTTGTGCTGTGTGACTGGATGTGTTTGCATAACTAAGGAATACCATTTATGAATATATTTTTAATATAGTGTCATTTTTAATGTATTTAAAAACCAGCCCAACTCATGGTAAACCAGCAGAAAACCGCCCACTCTGCAAACACTGCGAACAATGCTTCCAAATAAATTTATGGTATGAAAAAACTGTACAGTGAGCATAAACACAGAATATTTCCTGATCAGCAGAGTGCCCAGCTGTTACTCATACAGGTGGTGGTAAGCAGCGTCGAAACACTGCTGAGTGCTTAGTACACACTTGGTGAAAGTTCTCTTTGTTCTACTAAAGGGCAGCTTGATCCATCTGGATGAATTATACTTGGTAGATTCTTACACTAGCTGCTAGCTTCCTTTCCTGTCTGTTCTATATTTCATAATAATTAAAAGGTTGCAGGCAATTCTCCAGTGCACCGCCGCTGCCACTAGTGTGTGTTGTGTTGTTGTAATACTACGAGAACAGCGCTACTTCATCTGGATTGTTCTTCATCAACAGCTGAAGCATTTGCCTCTCATCAAGCATCTGTCCCCAGAGGATACAGTACGTCTGAAGGCCTCAGATTTGATTGATGTCATTACTATACTTACCTTGAGTCATTTGAAATGCAGGCCAATGAAGAAAATGTTAAAGTCAACAGTGATGTTACATTAGTGATGAAATTCTTACTCGTAGACTGGTGACAAAAGAGATTTGTGATACCTGCAAATTGTAGTGGAACCTTAGCTTTTCAGATTGGGTTACTGTTTGTAAGCAACAGCTGTTTTTCCTGGACAACATAAGAGCATCATCATGTGGTCTTGGTCACAACTTTAAGGCTTTCCAACCTTGCATTTCCCGAGCCTATCTTTAAGGAAAGCTACGGTTTATTACAACTGGGGTTTTATTTTTGTAGCTCTGGTCATTGGTTCAATCGGTCATGATAACAATGTACTAAACATCCCTAAAAATAGAAATACGAGCAGTACACAATCAGATAGAGTACTCCTATTGCTAGTGAAGATCATTTGATATGATCGGAGGCTCGTTCTGGAGCTTCTGTTTCCTGGGTCAAGAATGATCTTTCTAGCTTAGCGGGGTTAACAAGTTCAGAATGCTCACAGCATATCACTTGTGCAGATTTCATTGGACAATAAAAACTCCATCGCTTTTGTGCTTTTATCTAAACCCTATTTCAAATTACCAAACTAAACCGTGTTTCTAGCAGAGTGACAGTCCTGCTCTGTGTTTGAAGCCCTGTGTCAACAGAGGTCTTAGTCCAGCCCTAAAAGCAGTGAAAAAAACACTTAAAATCTCCATGATTCTTTGTAAATCTAAAACCATAGCTTCTGTCTTGAGGCAACATCCTTGCAACCCAATCTCTAAACACTGTCACACTTGCAGATTTCCGCTCAGCACTGACCGGAGTGAGGGTACAAACAGAACAGAAAGGTGAGAAACTTTCTCAGAGCATGACGCATGCCTGCTGGGCTACACTCACACTGGCTCTGTTAGCGGACAGAGGGTCTTCACAGGAGGCAGTGCTCTGCATCAGAGGACAGGGCAGGCTGTGATACAGTACAAATGGTCCACATCCACCAGCTCCACCAGCAGCACCAAACTCTGACAGGGCTCACCAACAGTAGAAACACAGCAACAACAATTTCTCATCGGCAACCAGGAAGCCATCAGTCACAGTGAAGTGAGCCCTGCCCATTATGTCCCACAAGCTACTTAGTTCCCACTAGTTTCATGCCCACAGCAGCCCTTTCGCAATATGGATTATGATTTCTGATCACATTATTTTTTGTTTCAGAGAGCAGTCAACTCTCTAATTACTGTTCTGAGCACAGAGGCCATGTTCATCCTTACCACACATTCAAACTGACTGAATACAATTAATCGGTCACTAAGACATTTAGTCAGCTTTCATTTCAAACCTACTTAATGCTGACAATCAGAATTAAGTCTTTTGTGCAGAGCTGTTAAACTGACTTTAGCAGTGGCCTCTATTATGGGACTGCAGGAACACTGATGTCTGATTCTCTGCTCCAGTTTTCTGTCTCCACACACCTTTCTCATTCTGTCTCTCTCATGGATTTCTTCCTCCCATTCCACTCCCGGTTCCTTTCTCTATTAATATTATATATTTCTGCCTCTCATTTTATTTTCTTCTTTCCTCTCACATCCACCCAAACATGCACACAAATACACGTATGTCTGAAACCAACCCTATTGTATGACATGAATGGCGGTATTGGACAATTCTTCAAAACCCTGGATTATGCTCAATAAATTTTTTTTTTACTTTCAATACCAACATTTGGAAAATTCTGTATTTCTATGATATTTGCAAAGAGTCACTATGGTATGGTTAAGGTTAGGAAAAGATGGCAGTTTTAGCAAAATAAATGGTGGTTAAGCTATGGTTGAGATTAGGCCTCTAAAAGCACTTGGTTAGGTTGAAGAGGGGTTGGGGTTACTTGAGAGATGGACTCCCTACATGCCCATCCATCACCTTGACCTCAACACTCTTACTTTCCACTTTGCTTCATAAAGGGCACACTACTGTAGCTCTAAATTGTGAGGTGCTAAATCATCCGGTATAAATGTAATTCTTGGGGATATATCAGTTCCTCGGGTTCCAGAAAACAGTGTCTCTACAAATGGTCAGCGAGGATTCCACATTGTCTGTAAATAGAGCACAACCGTGTTCCTAATCAAAGTGACATGGCCTTCCTGTGAGACGCCCCAGAAGCTAGCAGCTAGCAGCTGCTCTGCCATGGAGCTAGTGAGTACATCACCTGTGTGCCACACTGCCAGCTCAACAGTGAATCACTGTGCCAGCTTTATTCCTGTGATCTGTCCATCACACCAACAGTGTATAATGATCTACTGAGGCATTCTGGGAGCAATGACATTAGAACAACAAATGAGACAAAGTCACAAGTTTTCAGCCATCTTTATCACCATAAGAAGTTACACCAAAGGGTATCTTAATAATAAAATAATTAGGCTACTGCAAATTCTCCAACAAAAGCCAGAAAAGGACATGTCTTAAAAGAATTACTGAATAAATAAAAAAACATAACCTTGTTGTGTTGTGTCTCAGGCTACTGTCTGGCTGTTAGTCAGGATAACCATCACCCAGTAACTGAATGGCGATGTTGCTGTTTTATGCAAGTACAGTTTAAAATGAAATGGTTTGACTGGCTGTATGCAAGAAGTTGTCCATCTATGTAGTATAAACATGCAATTGAATTGCTCATTAACTAATTAATTCAAATCGCTTCTACTTTGTCATTTGGTTTCTTTTTACAGCAACATACTCACCACTCTGCTGCTCTGAGTTTCTCTTTTTAACAGAAGTACTGTCCTGCACGTTTCACATTAAAAGCCTACCAAGAAAGGGAGGGATTGTACCCTTTGAGCCACTGGAAGGCTTTTAATGTGAAACATCTGCAGGAAATGGCAAAGTAGTACAGAGAGAAGAGAAACTCAGAGCAGCAGAGTGGTGAGTATGGGATGACTGCTGATGCGCTGATGGAATTAGTGCTGTGGAGATGTACAGTATTTCAAATGTGTCAAGTAAACATGTAAACATGGAGGAAGTGTTGATTTTGCATCAACAGCTAAAAACAGGGAGGCTTTCTAGTAAAATGTGATAAAATCTACTTGCAAAAGAGGGAAAACTACAGGCAACGTTTGGCCTTCCGTATTAAATGACCCACAATCATATATTTAGCAAACTAAAGTACTAGTAAAACATTCTGTGTCAGTACCCATCAGGTTTTTTTTACTGATGGTGTATTGCATTGACCTTTGTTGTGGGTGAGAGCTGTATTTCTATTTCAAAACAATTGTCCTACTAAGTTTACGCAGTTCATTCTTTATGTTGACATGTTTTGCATTTGTCAATGGGAAACTAGACGGGGGGATTATTACAGGCAGCAGCATCAGCACTAAATGGCACACTCCTACTACTGCTTTTACCATCATAGACCTGTCACACACTGTGACAGCAAACAATACAGAGGCATGTTATGTAATGATCCGCTGTCTTAAATGAGGAAACTTGCTGGCACAGGCACTTGTGCACAAACAGTACAACGCGTTAAAAATATCTTAGTTCCAAGAATAACAGCATGCTTTGCTTTCATAGTTACTTCTTTATTAAAACACCATTTCACCTCCAGTTCCGTGACCCAGTTGAGAGTCGCAGTGAGGCAGCCGGTCTCAGCTGCACTCCCACCCCAGCAACTATATTGGTAACAGTTACCACTTTAAAATAGGAAGGCGCCCAGCAGTGTGGTGTGATGTACTCTGTAATTACATGCAAACATTGGATGAACTATGAGATGGAATGATAGGGCCGCTAGTGGTGAGGCCTGAATTCAGATATCTATTACAGTGAGGTCCACAGAAAGCAATAACTCAAAACACCTTCGAGAGGAAGCTTTTCTGGGAGTCTGATCTTACACACCAAGTAGGATAAATGTTTGAACTGGTTTTTTTGTTGCTGACAGTAGAGGTGGAAATTACAAATCACTTTGCTGATTCATATCATATTATTTAGTTCAGTACAAAGATTCGTAGCAGCAAGGTGGGAAGGTAAGGGTGCAGAGGTGAGGGTGGTGGTGCATGGGTGTGTAATGGGTCTGACTTTCATGCAGGAAACCAGAGTTTGCATCCTATCACAGACCTGCAATTAAAGTTCGCCTTTTTATTAACCATATCCACTATCATTCCCTAACCTTAATCACACTGTTAGCCTAATCGGTAGGCTAATTCCCCTCAGTTCATTCTCAATTTCCAAGGGGCGTTATCAATGGGCGCAGACCAAAATGCCTCTGGACGCAATTGGATAGACCAAAAACCAATCAGAACAAGGAAACATGTGACGTAGCGCTGCATCTTTCTTAACAGCAAAGGCTTTAAGTGCAGTTGTTTGTTCTATCAAAACACAAACATATTGGATCGATATTGGATAATTTAGCCCAAGATTAGTCATTCAAATTTATTTTATGTTTTCAAAATTGTTGGTTTGTACTATATCTATGGTATGGTTAGGGAAACCCAAAAGTTAATTGCAAGCCGGTTATGGGATGCACACTCTGGTCTCCTGCATGAAAGTCAGACGCATAATACGCTTATCCTCCACCCTGAGTCCCACACTTACGTTCCACATTGCTACATAGAGGGCACACCACTTCCTGCATTGACACCAACTGTTAGCAATGGACTTAAATTGTGAGGTCCGGAAATCATCCAGTATGGATGTAATTCCTGGGGATGTTTTGCTGTGCTATGACTCCTGGCCAAGTCACGGCAACAATTTTTGACTCTATGATCGACTAATCTGACACAGTGACAATCACGTAGTCTGATCCTGGCATCAAAGATTTGTACATTTGCATGTTGAACAGCCCTAGATGACTTGATGAATGCAGCAGTAGCTTAGCAGTGCATCCCAGTATAATGACACAAGGACAGAAAGACCTCTCAACATGTACAAGATAAACTATAGACTTCACATTCATCTCTACAGACATACTGTAACTGCATTTTTCACTGGGATTCATGTGAAAATTATGTATGCAAGGCAGCATGTTTCACAATGAGCAGTGTCACAAACAGACAGACTGTTTACCCGTTCAGTTTAGAGGAGACCTGCAGGACTTCACAGAGTCCACTTTGTTAACACAATTCACTGAGAGCTCCTTCTATTAGCATTTGACCTTCCCTATGAGTAGGTGGTTCATGTGCAGTGCAGCTCGCCATTTAAGTCACATTCACATCCACTGCACTGAATGAAATAAACGGTTCACAGAACTGCAGTCACACGGAACACTATCTGGGATCCTGCCCCTCCAATAATTAACTCCAGGCTATTTTAAGACTGGGAGAAAATGAGATATGGAGTGACTTTTTTGCGTGCGGACAAAAATGGTATCAGCTGACGTTAATTAGACAACAACATCCGCTCATTAATTTGTTCGAAGCTTGTACTCTAAAAACAACAGAGCAACTTTGATGTAATCCAAGGCCTCTGTGGGAAATGACATGAGTGAAAGGATGTTTTGATCGAACCATGGAAAAAATTAGATAATATACAAGTAGATGATTCGGATGATAATAAATACATTAAGCTAGCTGTGTGATATGAGTGCAGGGAGACGGCTGTGACACACCAATGAACAAAACTCCCACGGGTGTCTCTCTCATGCCTCGTATCGATCTCCATCAGCCACAGGGGCCCGGCATCCGCCAGGCAGCATCAGCCTCTCCACTAATTGGGAGAAAAACACACGGGCAAAGAGGCACAGACCTCATTGTGCCTTTGATCCATAAAACATGATGAGTTCTATTCCCGTCTATCCTTTCATTAACTTAATCAACATGCCAGGAAATGAATACAACATTCTGCGAGAAAATGCAAAGTGAAAACAAAAAAAAGGGAAACGTTTCCTGTAGTGAATGTGCATGCACATGCTGGTTGGGGAGAAACCTCTTTGACATTGAAGGGACCTTTTTTTCCCCTTCACTCCTCACAGACACATGCTGTGGTAGCAGCCTGAAGATCAGAGCTCAGGGCTAATAACTGGAAGGTTGCCAGTGTGTGCGCAGGAACAGCGAACGAGTGACGCTCTCCCCTTCCCATCCAACAACCATCAACACCTCCAACAGTGCACTTAACCTCCAGCTGCTTCAAGGAGGCTGTGGTGAGACTGGGCAGATGTCACTGTGTCTGTCTGTATCAATTAGAAGCACATTGTGCCTGTAGAACAGCAGGCACACATCAGTACATACATACAGGTTTATCCTGTAACAGTTGTTAACACTTACATTTGAAAAAAATCATTCAATATTAATTTATCCACCTGAATACAATGCATGTTAAAGCTTGCTGTTGTTGTTCTTGTCTCATTGTAGTAGAAGGAGTAGTGAGAAAGAGTAGTAGTAAAGGTATTGATGGTGAATGCAGTAGTAGTAGGTGTAATTGTAGTAGGACTAGTAGTACCAGTAGTATTAGTAGTATCAGTATTAAAGGGTTGCAGCAGTAGAATGAAAAGGTGAAAGCATCCATGCTGT
Organism: Maccullochella peelii; assembly: GCA_002120245.1. Taxonomy (NCBI): domain Eukaryota; kingdom Metazoa; phylum Chordata; class Actinopteri; order Centrarchiformes; family Percichthyidae; genus Maccullochella; species Maccullochella peelii. The sequence continues at coordinate 17,909 of LKNJ01003607.1, forward strand.
GTCGACAGAAGTTTTCATTCCCACCAAACATTTGTAGAAGAAAATGTAATACCTAATAGTTAAAATTTTATCTTGAATTTGAAATTGTGTTCCTTGATTAAGTGGCTGCTTTTCTGTCTGACAATAAGCCCTGTGTTGAGACAGACCATTTACACTGAACGGTAACCCAGAACTTGGGTCTACTGAGCTGTTGTGAGCGGAGCCTCACTGAGTGGGGAACTTACACAAGAATTCAATTTGTTCCAGAATCTCAGGGGGCTAATGATTCACCATCGGAATGTTCCTTTTTTAATCGCTCTCCGCTGAGAAACAATAAAAATGCCAACACACAGTGGACAGCCAATGGTTGGCGTTACTTTGTTAAAGAGACTAGATATAGGTTGCATCCCATGACAATTATGAACATGCCCACAGCCTTAAATGTTGGTCTTACGGAAAACCAGTGGCACCAGAAGTTAGGATGTTTTAGAGCTCCCCCTAAATTTCTCAAATGAGGCTTTCTGGGGAGCTCATGTCTCTTTGGGGGGAGCCGAGCTCCTTGTAGCTCCCCCGTATTTCAAACCCTCCTGTCATCAGTGTAATCAAACATCTGTCCATGGTTTACCTGATTACTCACTGCATTCCTACACCATTTCCCTCTAATTTACACATACCAGTTTCTAATATTAACTCATATGGCTGTAAAGCAGGCTGAGTAACCACAAGAAAGACATGTTATTTTTAGAGAATTCACAAGGCTCTGTTTCTATTCCAATTCACAGATGGAGAGCAACAAAGCACATTTGTTGGAATGGGTCTCATACCCCCAGATAAAAATGGAAAACAGAAGTCCAGACTGCTCTAAACACCAGTGGAGTGGAAGGACTCTCAAAGCAATGCAACTGACCCGAGCAGTGTTTGCATGTTTAATGAGCTGAGCAGTTCCAAGATACCTGATTCCTGATATTCTGTATTTCCTCTTCCATACAGAGGTCAGAGGTCAGGGTCAGCTGCAGAGTTGGAGCTGGTAGGAATTCAGTGTCTTGATCAGGGTGTCAGTGTACCGACACAGGGGCTTGAACCCAAATTCGTCCAATAAAAAGGCCGTCTCCCTACTCGCCGTGCCACCTCATGCCTCAGTTGACTTTCAGCAACGCTAAGAGGAACCTTCTCATGTTTTTATGCTCCTGCATGAACCAACAGCGCGATGACAGGTTAAAAAGATAGAGAACAAACAATTAGGGCCTTGGCAGGAGACGTGGGCATGCTCTGCTGCATGCAAAGCAGCTTATGGGATTTGAGGACCGATTGAGAATGTTTTATAGATAAATGAAAGAGAGATGAGACCATGCTCCAGTGATAAAGAGACACAAATACTGTATGTGTATGCTACAAAGCGGAGTAAAGGTGAGGTGCCTGGAGATCAGGAACATCATCACTGCCACTCTACAACTGTACGACACTGTATTGTACCAATAGGCAGCCATCTGGAGACCTTGACCTGAGGCCCCTCTGATTCTCACTCAAGCATATGCATCTGCCAGCTATGGAAGATCATTCCTGCCAGAAAAAGAATAAAAGATGATTTAGTACCTCATAATTCTTAAATAATTATGAATTGAGTGTTAAATTTTTGATTTAGTATGTCATGATAATTTTGACCTGATATTTCATAATTTTGACTTAGTATCTAAACATCTATAAGTCATGTGTATGTTTTATTTTTATTATTATTGCTAACTTTTATCCTTTTTGTCCTTTCCTGGCATTAATGGGCTTCCATACCTTGCAGATGTGTATGCTTGAGTGAGAATTAACTGTATTTTCCAGCCTTCTAATATGTTACATAAGCTCCTCCATTACAAAACTATAGTACCACACAGCAACAATGCATCGCCTTTGCTACTACAGCATGACACCTTGTTTCTCATATGAGTTGGAGGAAAAGCCTTTACTCCACCAAGTGGGAATGAAGATTTATTCTTTTATTCCAGCAGTACTTTGACAACTACAGCGCACGCAACCATCTTAGAACAAAAGGCACGTCAAGTCAAATTTATTTATGAAGCCTTTTCAACAAAACAAAGCCGCCACAAGGGGCTTTACGGAGTAATGAGTGACATGACAGGAGACAAACAAACAAATCACAAGATACAAAGCTTAAATCCATTTGCATGCTCACGCATGTGAGAACGTGCACCGCCATGTGTGTCCGAGACAACTTCCAATCCCCCCTCGAGGAGCAATTAAGCCTTCTCTGCTGCAAAATGTGTCACAGAGCAGGTGGGACGCTTCACATACTGTGCTGCATTTTTATAGTCTAGCCCTCCTGTTATCCTTCTATCTTACCTCCCCACACCATTTGTTTTATTGCTTCAATTTTTTATCGTTATGTTTTGTTACTGTGTTTTATGTCTTATTACTCTATTTTATTTATTGTTCTATTGACGATGGTGCTATTGTTCTAATTGTTTCCATGATGAAAACTTTTATGATTCTGTTGTTTTTAACCCGTAAAGCACCTTGTAAACCTTGTTTTGGAAAGGTGCTATATAGATAAAGTTTATTATTATTATTATTATTATTATTATGTAGTTAAGTAGTTGATTTATGTTTTTTGTTTTGCATGTGTGTCCCTCCCAACTATGAAAAGAGACTTTAGCCTTAAAAATACCTTACAAAAAACTGTTTTGCCTCACTAATCACAAATCCTACAAGGAGTTCCTGAACTGTCAGACATCCAGAATTAAAGAATGTTTTTAGTGAGTTCTTGTGATCAAGTAACATTTTGGTTTGAACCTTAGATGGAAAATTGTTACAAATGCCTGAAGAATGAGGGGTGTAACAGTATGTGTATTCGTCCCAAACTCTTCGGTATCGGATGTTCAGTTGGATGTGCGACTTGCCTTGGTTTGGTAGGCTTTATGAATGCCTTATGGCAAATTAACAATGTTTAAAGCATGGTTAAGGTTAGGCAACTATAATGTTCCTTCACATTGTGCCGTGGCCTTGTATGAACAAGCACAAGCGGCAGTCATCCAGGAATTAAACATTGCTCCAGCAGTTGCTCTCACCACCAATGGATGGACCTCCAAGGCTACTGAGAGCTACTGAACTAAATGTAAAAAGCTTAAACTGCCCTGTTGGCTTCATTTGAGTTAATATAAATACACTACACTTGTCTGACTGGCGGTCTGACCACCATTAAATGTACATTTTCAATATAAATGGCATAAATGGTTTCTTTTCTGTCAGATTTTTTCCCCCACTGTACTGAAAAATGTACCAAACCATGAGTCTTGTGTACCATTACACCTCTAACCATTTTTCCCTTTAAATGTAATTTGTGGCTCAACAGAGAAGACATGCAGTAGTAAGGGTCAAACTCTGACAGAGTCTGAATCCTGAGCTTCACGGGTTGCTGTCCAGGCTTTGGACTGGCTCCATATGTAGTGGCAGATGGCTGCACCCTTTCACAGCAGACTGATATCCACACCTAGGCTCTGTGCAGGTCCTGGGCCAGCTAACTGCTGCCATGCTGTCAGTGGTGTCCGTTGCCAAACCAATGACAGTGAGTGAATCAGCTCGCTCATCACTGGATCAGATCAACAACCAGAGCCTGTGCTGGGTTTGTTTTACTGGGCTAAACTGAAACTTTGCTGAGATAAAACTCTGGCTACATCATGTTAGCCTGGATTATTTACAGTAAGCAACATACAAAGAAGGCCATCATGACAGAGAACTGAGAGAATCCAACACAATAAGGAATTAGTTTTCTATTTTTCTGGACCCAGGGGCTTTTGTACTTAGCTCCAAATTGGTGTCAATAGGAGAAACAGCTCTAATGTGGATGTACTGTACAGTACAAAATCCCTGCGGTGTGATGGGTTGTTAACCAAGAACATTTAATGATTCAAAAGAGGGCGAACATCTGGAGCCATAATAGTGGTTTCTTGATGGAAAAAAATACGAAAAAAATAACAACACAGCAACCAGTAACTTCTTTCTGGGCCCATACAGTGTTAAAGCTGGGGTAGGCAAAATCTGTGCAACCTATGCAAAACCTTCCACCTCTCTCTGCTGCCTTGTATCACTCTGCTAAGCCCCTCCCACCAAACCCACAACTTCAACTGGCAGCCGCAGGAGGCGGTTTCCCTGTGAAACCTTATCTCTCGTAGTGCTCACTCTCCACGGCGTGAGCCTCACCAAGACCGTGGTCCTTCCCGTCGCGACTTGTCTTTTCAAAGACGCCCCAGGCTTCAGAGGCAGCTGCAACGCTGTCCAGCAGCGGGATGAGAGGCTAGTACACCACACACACGCCACCGTCCCCCCTCGAAAGTCATCATGTCTCTTTGCCACGTCGATATGAACGACATGGCATCGAACATAATGAGCCCGAAGCTCTGTGTGGAGCTGGAACGTGTTGTTTTGTACTATACGCCACTGTAGGCAAAGTAGCAGGGTTTTCCGCCATTGAATCAAGATTTCACCGTCTGAAGGGACGTGCACGTGCATCTGCATTTGTAGCTCAGACTATACGAACGCACCGTCTCTCTGAAATAACCTATGATTGGCCAAAGTCTCCCGTCACGGGATAGATTTTCTGAAGCCTGAACACAGAGCCAAGAGGAGGGGCAGAAGTAGAGGTTTGCTCTCAGACCACTTGAATTACAATATGCTGAATGGCTATTATGGAATTTTTGCCCAATGACGCCAAAAAATATACTGCCTACCCCACCTTTAAATAGTGCAATTTTCTTATTACCATAAGAAGTGATCAAATGTAGACATCATGTGTGACATCACATTTTGACATCATGCTGGTATTTCCATTGCAGTACAATGTAATCTGATAAATAGATGTAGATTAAAACAAAACATCAGCCATGAGAAAGCCATGAGCAACAGACTCAATAAACCATACCAGGATCTTTTAAATAAACATCTAAGTGTGCTGTCACTACTTCACCAGCCAGCTACCTGCTCAAGTATAACAAAGAACCAAATGTGAAAAAATACAACTAAACCAAGGCCTTTCAGCCTCACAGATGTAACCTTCTGAGATTACAAATCCAGAATGGCTCATCCCGTTTCCTTAAAACATTAATATCATCCCCTCAGTCCCAGAATGACCTAATCAATACCAATAAAAGAAAAACCCATCATTGAATGTTTGGCCTACCCTTTTAATGGAGCTCCTATAATCCCAGCCACTAGTAAACTCTCCATTGTATTAATTTATACTTTGTTGCATGGACAGCTGATCATACTGATCACATTTCTTTGTTCTTTAGGTGATCATTTATCTATATTTCTATATATCTATATATATTTATAATTTCACCTATGATTGGATGGGAAAAACTTTTCCTTATAATTTACAATTGGCATAATTTCCACACTAAAGTTCCCAGTTGCTGTGTCCCCAGTCTCGTTTGAAGACATCTATTCATGTTACATATTGTCATGTTCATACATACAGTACTTTGACATTGTTTGAAAAGCAATAAAATAAATCTACCAAGATGAGCAGAATATTGTAGACACTCACCTGCCCTCATTTTACCATGACTTGGATGTCACAAACACCAGCTACAGGGCGATAGGGACAAAATCTTCAATAGTGGTATATGTCATCTGATATCCCAGTATTGATATATACTGTGATAAAGCAACATTTCTAGAATTTCAATTGATACACACTTGATCAAATCGCTTGATTTTAAAAGAATAGCTACTTCAGTTTAGGAAACATGCATTTGTATGGCAAAATCTGTGACAGTTGACAATTTATATAATCTCACAGCATATAGTCATATTGTGCACTCCTACCGGCTGCTGAGGTGCTTTGCAAACAATGATAACAGCAACAAATGAAGAGGTAATGATTTAAGGAGTGACAAAGCTCTTTGGTAAAGCATAGCATAAACTATCAGCAGGCCTTAATTTCCCCATGCACAAGTGTCCTGTCTACACTACACTGAAATCTGTCATTTACCGCAGTGTGGCGCTTCCTTTTCATTTTCCAAATGAGAAGGATGAAAAGCTGGAGGTGAGGTTAAAGGCAGGAGGATTGGAGGTGAAGCCACAGCCAGCAGATGATTGAGGTAGAGCTTCTGCACAGAGGATTGGCGCTTTCCAGGCGGGATATCTTTGCTTTGTAAACAGCCCCACCTCTCCGTCTCTGGGAGGCCGAAAAAGCCATAAAACAGCTGCGGTCGGTACGAGAGCTAACACCCCCAAGCTCTGTCTGACAAACACATTAGCCAGCACTACCACAAACACACACACACACACACACACACACACACACGGGTGGCATGGAGCATCTGCAATCCACCAATTGTTATTCATTGCAGGTGGCAACAGCAACACCTTAGCTATGTTATTAAATGAATCTACATGTCTGTGGAGACGGCAGATCAAACCACAGGGACTCATCAACCTTGGAAACAGGAATAAAGTGGAGATAAAGGCGAGTAGCCCATTTGCTTTGTGGTAACCAAAGCACCATTCAGCATGTCGGACACGTCTACCTGGACGAAAAGCAATCACAGACTTCTGTCCAATGATTAAAACAAAGATGAGACTATGTCTTTGCCCGACCCTATCCACTTTCTGCTCCTGCTAATGGGATTCTCTGAGCCTCAGGACAGCTGTAATGAGTGACAGAGCTGCAGAGGAAATATTTAGCCAGCGCTGCTCACCTTGATCCTCACAACTCTGATAGATATATACACACCGCCTCCACAAATACACTTAATGCAGAGTTGTCGGGCTTCTCCGAGGGATCGTTACACATGTTACACAGGGATCGCATCGCCCCAGATGTTAGTTCTGTGATGCTACTTCAATCATGAGAGAACACTTTTCAGCCTGGAAACAGCTCGTTGTGGCCATCCCTCATATATACTCAACAAGTTAATTGCTGAGATCTGGGAGGACATCACTATAACAAAGTCAGATGGGGCAAGAAACACGAGCAGTCAGACAATCAGACACTCCAGCATTGTCATTTGGAAGAGAAAATGAAGGTTTACGTCTTTGTTTTCCACCCATGCCAGCCTTGCTAAAGCTGCATGCTCTCTCTTCACACTGTAAGGTGCTTTAGTGAAATGGCTCCAACAAATTGCAAAAGTGAGTTGTGCTGTGGGATGTGATAGTTATTACTTTGACCCACTTGCTTGCTTTTTGTTATTGTTCTCATTGTAGCTGTAAAGTGTAGTGTGGCGTTTCTTCATAACATGCAATTTTAAATTTGATTTGAGGGTCCATGCTGACTCGCAGCTGTGTGTCAGGAAATGCTTTGCAGTAATTGGCTTTAAATTGTTTGAACACCATGATGCCAAGCACTTGAGAATCTAACTCCACAGATGCTCCTTGTATTTTAAGAGATTTGTTTTGCCCTGGTTCATATTAGGAAGGAGAAACTGACACAGATTCACATGCAGAAAACAAGCCATCATGCCACCTCTGCTGTTCATACCAGTGACATATGAAGAGAAAGACATGCGCATCAGTCAAGACCACTGGAATGGACAGTGAAAGAGTGTCTCTTGATGAAAAAGTGGTCTTTTCAAATGAAAAATATTTTCCTCATTGATCAGGAAGAGGATCAGGGATTCCTCTCCCTGGATGGACAGACAGGAAATAGATGTTGTGTGTACAGAATAAACCAACATAATAAAATGACAGTATGGACAATGATGACAACATTACTTGGGAAAGCTTGCAGCGCCTGTAGGTGTTGGACTCCGTAACATCTGGAAGTTCAACACCTAAAGCTTCAAAACCAAGATCTGCTTCTATAACACCTTGATCAAGCCGGTTCTGGGGCTGAGTGCTGGCGAATAATGCAACATGAACAAAGTCCACTCATTCCACAATGACTGTCTGCGAAAGATCTGCTGCTGTATATTCTGGCCCGATAAGACATCAAATAAGGAACTCTACATAAAAACTGGCTGTTGAAGCATGATCGCAGAAATTAAACACCGTCGTCAAAGATGGCTTGGACACATACAACGAATGCCCCCAGAGCAGATTCTCAAAGTGGCTCTCAGACCGACACCACCAGGAAAAAGGAAACAGGGCTGACCAAAGATCACCTGCAGAACGGTGGAGGCTGAGCTGCTGGAGACTGGCAGGTCAAAGATACAAGATTAAAAGCAAAATACATTATTTTACATGATATGAAATCATCTTAATGCATAAAGCACTGTTATCATGCCAACTGTGAGTTACATCTACATACATGTACAGAGCTGTAGTAAGTAACAGCAACCATAGGGGTTGTTTACTAAAACAACCACAGATTACCATCATGGACAAAAGCCTGTGTCACCATATGTTTTCAGTTTAGTGGGATACTAAGACTCGTGATGCAGATGAGCACAGATGCTGTTGAGCTGATTTGAATGCACTGCTGCCTGATGCTGGCATGTGTAAGACACATTTTGCACAGGTCTAGAGAGCAGTAGTAGAGAGTGTAAAAGAATGTGATCTGCAATCCCTGCCTGTGGACTCTGCAAGACTGACGGCTGTATGGGAGGAACTGTTAGAATGTAATAATACTGTCAGCTCAACAAAAGGGTCAGTGATTGCATCACAAAGCCAGACTGGACTGAAATATCGGAGCATGACGGCGACTGGGTGGGGGTTTATGTTGTGGTTTTGTGGTGCTGAAAGGACACCACTTTACACACACATCTCTTAATTTGCAGTGTTCTTTGCTGCTGTCACTGAAGTGGTTTTCATCGCTGTAAATGAAATGATGATGAAAAAGGGTAAAGGATGATCTTTAGCAGCGCTGCAAAGCGAACACCTGCAGCTCCCAGACGTTAAATCGCAGACACTGCTGCGTCTTGCACAGTGGTCAGTCTACAGTGATGAATCAGTGTTAGTTTGTATACATTTCTATTGTCTCCTCCCATATTAAAATACAAAGTGCATTTAAAACATTCAATTTCAAGCACTTCACCAGCAGAAAAAGTTGGTTTTTAGTAAATAATACTATAAACACTAGTAGACCACTAGTCTTTAGCATGTGCAGCAGCCCACTGATTGAACAGTGATGGGGGGGATTTCCAGATAGGATGGAATCATCATGTTCGAGCAGTGGTTGGTGTACTGTATACTGCAAATTCAGGTAATGTCAGAGCAGAGCCAAACATCTCTACTGTGTACTGTCGGTTACCGCTCATCATTGGGCTGCTGTTAACATCACACTTCTCCAAGTACAAATGGCTCAAAGCCATAGGCTTGATCCAATCCCTTTGGCTGCAGACTACCAAATTTTGACATTTAATTATTTCCTATCATATGTAAAAAAATGTATATGTCTGATATGTTTAATGTAGACACAGAATTTTGATGTTTTAATTTCTGTATTTAATTCTGTGCTGGGCATAAAAGAAGCACTGCAGTCTGGGACAAGGGCAGCCCCATTAGTTAATTTAATACATTTTAATTATCTCTTTCTCTACACAAACAATCAAACAATTGGGGCGTCTAATCAAATAAAGCTTATGTGTGTCGTTCTGGGGGGAATTTACAGATGATGTATTGTGTGGTTTCATTTGGAGGACTTGTTATTAAAAGAAGAACTATTTGGTTGGATGAGAAAACCTGCTGTTACTCTCATGTGCCATTTCAGAACCAATCTGTTCATATAAGTGGTTCTCACACGGATATGGTGCTTTTTCCCTATCTTTAATCAAGAGCGTGGTCTTTCACTTTGAGAGCATAATTTATTGATTTCACGTTCAGATTTTGTAATGCTCTCGCACTCAAATAGCCCCTGCTTGCGCTTGGATTTGCTCTGCTTCTGCTCAAACTGTATGCTTGCACTCAGATATATTGTTGCTTGCGCAGATTTCCTGCGCTCCAGCTTCAGCCCTTCTCCTCGCACTCAGGCTGCTTCTGTGCGCTCATGAAACGTCTGCTCTCACATTTCTGCTCTGCTCTCTGATTTTTTGCGCAACAACCCTGTCAAAATTCCCCAACCAATAGAATGCCAGCTGTGGTGTTAACCAATTAAATGTTCGTGCCCCATTGCAGGCGCATTCGCTTTACTTCTTACAGCGTCCCGTACGGGCAGTTACTCTTTAACCAGGTTCATCCACTCCTGCCCTCCATGGTTTTATTATAGAGAGCAGATGTAGCCTGAGTGTGAGGAGAAGGGCTGAAGCTGGACCGCAGGAAATGTGTGCAAGCAACAATATATCTGAGTGCAAGCATACAGTTTGAGCAGAAGCAGAGCAAATCCAAGTGCAAGCAGGGGCTATTTGAGTGCAAGAGCAGGGTTTTGAGAGAAAGTATTACAAAATCTGAACATGAAATTAATAAATCATACTGTCAAAGTGAAAGACCACGCTCTTGATTAAAGATAGGAAAAAAGCACCATACATGGAGCCCATTGCAACTAGCCCCACTTATTAGAATGCAACACCTGCAGAAACATTCTTTGTTTAGAGAAAAACGCCTTGTGAGGCGTATGTAAATTTTTTTGACACATGAGCTAGGTCTCTTGTTATCTTCTCTCATGCAGCCTTGCTAAACCTTTGGAACTTTTCTTTTTTTACATAAGGGTATCATACTTTTTAGGGTCATGCTGTCCCCAGTAGGGAAAACAAACAGATATAATAAACCCATATCTCATTGGCAAAACAGTTGACAAAATGAGGCCAGGAGGAACTAGACTGGGGCAGACTAGTATAGAACAGAATTTAGCTTTCCATCTGCCAATTAGCCAGTCCACATGCCTAAAGGAAACACAATACATATCCATTATGTGTGCTCACACAGGGCAACGGACCCCACAGGGTTGTGTCCCATGCAATTCATTACAGCGATACGCAATCCCTCCCTTGGGGCCAAGCCAACACTATTATCCTTCACACACACCGTATCTGCTTCCCACTGCTGATTTCACAATCTGTGAAACTCAAGGAGAGCTAGCGGGCTTTCACACGCACCCTCCTCCCTCACTGATAAGCTCTCATTATACCAATGTCATACTTGAACGTCTTACCCAGACCCCCTCCAAGTACACCGCCTACATGTGGACGTATACAGTCTTCAAGCAAGTACTGTAGCTCGCGCTCGCTAGTTGACACCACATTCTCTCTTCAACATGGCCTCATTTGCTTTCTCCAATTCATTCCACTGTAGTCTCAACATTTGCTGTTTGTTCTATTTACTTGTACAACACAACACATTCTTTTAATTAAAGAAAAAAACTGATAGAACAGATTTGACACAGATTTGATACAGATCCCTTAGATTTGTTTTTTTCCCCATTGTGACCAAGATACACACTAAGCGGGACATTTTCCAGTTGAAGAATCAGCCAGTCAGTGCTCTCTGGTGGACAAACTATGTAAGGGAGACACTGTTTTTAACCTAGTTTGATGAACCTACCAATCAAGCAATAAGCAAATACTGACCGACAAATTAACCTAGCTCTACACAACACAATACATTTGATTCTCAGTAATGATGTTACAGTTACTTGCCTGCTGGCCTGAAAATTGTGCTGAAAACAACAACAGAATTATGAACAAGCATCACAACAATCATCCAATCAGAGGACCAGAAAACTACTGTAGGTCAATTGCCATGCATGTAAAAAGCATCTAAAAGTGTAAAGGCTTTAGGATATAACTCTAGAGACTTTGTCCCTGAAGTTGACTGAATGATGAGCTCTTGCTCAGTGTGATGTTATAATTTATTTTAGCCTTGGTCTAATATTCAGGTGCTTGGTGTAATTGTCTGGTGACATCATTACTGACTCCAGGTTTGGCATTTTGCTGGCAGATGCATATTTTTTGTATCCATGTAACATTATTCACGTTCAAGTTTTACAATCAAATGTGTCATCCATAGGAATGTTTTGTGGCTATTGATTACCCTGATTGTCCGTACTGTAATTTTACTATCTCGGTCTATTCTGTCCACACAACATCTATTTCCTGTCTGTTCGTCCGGGGAGAGGGATCCCTCCTCTGCTGCTCTTCCTGAGCTTTCTAACAGTTTTTCCCTGTTAAAGGGTTTTTTTGGGGAGTTTTTCCTTATCGAGTGTCTAAGGACAGAAGGTGTTGTATGCTGTACACACTGTAAAGCGCCCTGAGGCAAATTTGTGATATTATCTATGCAGAAATAAATGCATTTATTTAATTATGAATAGTGGTCATCTGTCCTCGTTGACGTGATGCTTGTTTCCTAGTTCTTTGACATTTGGACAGTCTGGGGTTGTTATCTGGATATTGATGAAGTGCTCTTTCTATGTATATTGTAGTAAGATTCCCATTTGCCATGAATATTGGTTTTTTTGTCCTTAACTTTTAATCTTTTAACAGAGTGATTTTTTATTGATCTTTTTAAGAAAAGATGCCTTCTTTACCAAACTACCCGGAAGGCAATCTGTGTGTTTTCTTAAAATTCCCCCTCCACTCAAAAAACTGATTAGCTTATTGATACCTGACTGTGATGTTTGAGCTCCACTGTGCAGAATGATGTAATTGCAGAGTTTGTTTTCACATTAATCTGCTGCAGGGGGAAAGTGTCTTTGTGCTCACTTTAAATCTCAGTTTAACACCTGGACAAAACAGCAACTAGCTCGGAGGCCAATCATGATCCAGCATGCAACTGACACGAGTGTGATGTGGAGGCTTGAGGCCTGCAGCTCACATTATGCTGAGAACGGACTTTCAGTGAGGTAGGAGACATCTTGTATCCAACAGTTATATTCCTGAAATGAACACTATGTGCATATAGATTCAGGATTTTCCAATGAGGGAGAAGGAGAAGATGTCATTTTAAGGACTTGTAGGTAATTGAACGTTTTTGTGGAAAAACAGACCCTAATTATTATTCCAAGAGTATTTTTATCTTAAAGGATGCCTGGAGGAGTTCTTTAATCAACTTACCTTATTTTAGTGGTCCTCTGATTGGATCATTTTCCCAGTATCCATGAATGGAAGTGTTGTCATGCATGTTCATATTTCTGATTAAGTTTATGTAGACCGGTGTTGCCCAACCTTTTTTTGCTTGTGACCCTGTAAAATTGAGAAATGTCCACCTGTGATCCCACATCCAGAGTTGTGGCCTCAGTGTGAACGTGAGCTGTGACCAGTTCGAAGCAGTCAGACTCATACTGTTTGATTTGAAGGATTTTTAGAGGCCTAGTATACATAAATATACTAGCACTAAGTGAGGTAATGTGTGAAGTTTATGTCACTTTAAGTTGTGCCGCCCTCTGACACACCTGTCACATATTCAGGTGTGCAGAGATATTTTTTAGTAATATAGTAATGAGTAATAGATTACATTTTCAAAGTAACTTCCAACACACTGTTGGTTATTATCTCATTGGTGTGACATACCATAGATTTATACCTAATAATACTATACACTAGTACTAGTACGCACATTTACTAAACCATGGGACTGTAATACAGTTTTAGTGTATAGTACAAACCTCCATTGGGGATTGGGATAAATAAATGAACTTGAATTTGAAATAAGCTGTGGCGTTAAGTGGTATTTTTGTGAATTACTGTCAATATTATTGTACATGCAGGTTAGTAATCAAGCTAATGACCTGGCATATGGATGTTGGAAAGTGTTGCCTATACTCTACAGTTCCAGAGCTGCTGCCATAATTTAATAGACTGTAACTGTGAAAACAGAGGGAACATGTTGCACACTGACTCACATGCTGTGTTGTATATAGTTTTTAGAGAGAAAGAAAAAATGAAAAAAATTGTCTTGGGAATGTATTAAGGTTATTTACAGTGCTGTATCATTTGGCAGCCATATGGGCAGTTTTTACAGAGGGTCTATAGGTTTTGGGGAACAGCAGCTGGTTGTTTTGGGAAATGTATAACTTAGCTGTCTCAACAGAATTTGACAAACACTGCAAATTTCTTTGTTTTTTCACTTGGAAAATGATACATAACTGATACATTACCAACACTGTGTGTACATGATGTCAGCATGCTGGCTATCAAAAGGTCAGCTAACATTTACTGTTCTGTAATAAGTAAATAAAAACATGTAATTTGTGTAATAGCTAACAGGTCGTGGGACTCAAGTCCTATCTGCTTAACGACACCTAAAGTTGCTCAGCGTCCTCCTGGATCCATAGTCTAATCCATGATTGTCAGTACTATAATTTTACTATGTCGGTCTATTCTGTACACATAGCATCTATTTCCTGTCTGTCCGTCCTGGGAGAGGGATTCCTCTTCTGCTGCTCTTCCTGAGCTTTCTAACAGTTTTTCCCCAGAGTGTTTTTTGGAGAGGTTTTCCTCATCAGAATTAAGGGTCTAAGGTTTGAGGATGTTGTATGCTGTACAGACTGTAAAGCCCCCTGAGGCAAATTTGTGATTTGTGATATTGAGCTATATAAATAAAATTTACTTACATATAGGTTTTTTTCATAGTGAAGGGTGGAGTCGCACCAAGCCATGCAGTCAATGGCAAACAGAACCGTGTCCATGTCAAACATCAACAGCTCAGGTTAATCTGTCTCAGTCCGATTCATCTCAAATTGCTTTTAAGTAAAATAGAAAAATATGTATGTATGTATTTAAGTATTGAATGGAGCCCAGCAGGTGCCATGAAAAAGAAGAAAACAATTAGTGTGCATACATATAAGGATTTCAACGACAACACAATGTTTGACAGGTAAAATCTGAGGTATAGCCATGTATCCCATCCCATTTAGATAAGCACCAAATTTTGCTTGTCCATGGCCAGACAATCTAATCAATCTGTTTGCACATACACATTACACATGTACATTTGTTGTGTTCCCTTGACATTCTTTTTATTACAAGTTGTTACATTGGGCAAAATATATCTGTGAAAACACGCATATATAAAATGTATGGGCTGTTAATAAAGGAGAAAATGGAAAAGGTGCCGACTGACGACAAACACAAAGCAAAATCCATGACACCCCGCCCACTTCTAATGTTTTTATAGCATATTCCACTAATACTGCAAAATGGATCAATTTAAAATCTGCAATAAAACGGTTAAAGATGTGAAAAACTTTATAAATGAAACAAAGGGTTATTAAGTGGGTGCTGATTGGCTGCAGTGAGTGCAAGCAAAACAAAAAGTTATACAAGGAGATGTTGTGAGTCAAATCATAGCTGCAATAGAGGAGAAAAAGTCAGGGTTGGGCCTGCAATGAATAACTTGGACAGCTTTGTTTATTCAGTTAAATTTGCGGCAGCACTTAGAGATTGGAAGTCGCGGTGCACTTATGAAGACGTATGGGGAACTTTCCCTGGGATACACCTACTCAGGCAGCACAGTCTCTTCTAAGCAATGACTCTGCAACATCTTTTTTCCCTCTTCCTGCTGCTGAATCTTAGTCACTGTCACTGAAATACAGGCCAAGTGCTAAAACATTCTGATGGCCTTGCAAGAAAACAATGTACACCATGTACAGTTTTTATACTGTATATCTGTTTTTTGATGACCTTGCAGAGTATAGCATACAACATCCTGTATCTTTAATTAGAGTCAGGGCCATGGGAGTAACTACCAGGGCTACGTTCCTTTAGATCCGCTGAAACATGAAATACACACATTGATATTCATCACTGAACAAGTTAGTGGCATCACTGAGGATACATGATGTTCAGAACAGACAGAGTGAGCCTGGTTCAAAACCTTAACATCAGCGCCATGACTCTCGTTGGAAAGATAAACTACATCAAAGAATGTTTGACTAGAAAACTTCTATTTATGATTCATCACAGATAGAATACATCAATACACTGCAAAAGAAACTCCTTATCAGGTCTTTCTTGTGCATATCTGATTCCTAAAAACCTAATGTTTAAAAAAAATGGTGAAAATTTGGCCAGTTTTTTACAATAGAAATACAATTATCTTGTTTCAAATATTCTCTAGAAATCATAGACAGAATAAAGCAGGTCACTGCTCTACAAAAAAGAAAAAAAATCATTTAGAAAAAGTACCGGAAAACGAGTTGAAATATTTTAATGTATTGGCAGGGTTTTTCACTTGTTTGAAGAAAATAAGATGTTAAAAAGTCAAACTACAGACAAAAACAACGTGATAAGGTGGTAATTTTTGCAGTGTAGTAGTCATTATGTCAGTCGAGCCAATAGATGCAGGTGAAAGTGTTCACCTCAAATAATGAAATGGGGCAGATGACGGCCATTTTGAGATGCTTGTATGAAAACGATTATACCGAGCTCCATTAAAAAGACTGTAGTTGTACAACTGCTTGGTCACAGCAGCATTTCAAACAGCAGAACATCAAAAAAAAAATAAAAAATGTATTTCAATGGACTCACCGCGATCAGAGTTGCCACTCATGGTGAAGTAAATCTGTAGGAATATTTCATGTCCAGTTCAACTTTGGTAAACTTTGACATGCAAATGTGTTGACCAATAGCAAGTTGACCTTTGAGGGAACAGAGAGCTGGATCATAGCTTCCATCTTATTCGTCCTAACTATGAGTGGATGCAGTCAGTCTCAGAACCCCCAAATCATATATTTGGACTCAAACAGTGGAGATGCTACAGAGGGCCATTCATTGTGAGCTGAACCTTAGAAGAATGTGCAGTCCTGCCCACCACTACTCAACTACTCAAAAGGTACCCAGTGGTCTGACGTAGGGAAGATTCAACTTTATGCAAATGACCTCTGAGACATGGGAGAAACAACCTGGAGATGACCAATAGCTCTGGTTTTGATTCCCTTGTGAAATGGAAGAACTTTGTTGTCTTCTACTCCACTTAACCACGTAAAATAACTTCAGACAAAAAGAGGAAAACCTGATTGTTGCAATCAAAAGCTTCCAGATTCTGTACAGAAGAAATATTTTGAAATATTTAGTCATGCGCCTGTATGGTGGCAGTGGAAGACAATAGCTGCCCAATCAGAGCGGAGTGTGTGAATCACGTGTTCACGCAAACACAAACACCCTCAGGTTTCAGGCTCGTGAGAGACAATAGAGAGCCTGCCAGTTTAAATCTGCATGGGTGAACAGAATATTGTAAGTTGCAGCACCTACACCGTCATCATTGCCCCCACCCTCCGCGCCCCCATGTATAGCCACGAGGCCACACTTTATTTGCTCCCCACCTACCTCCACTGCTGCATTTTTTACATATGCTGGAAGGAGGCTTACTTGTTTACTGTAGCATTTCTGCCCAACCTCTGAGTAAAAACCAGTCAATAGAGGAAGAGAAAATGTTTTGTTACAAACAGACTGCAGGCACTAAGGCAGAACACAGTGGACGCAGCAAAGGCACAGGCCTTCTATTAGTGCGCACGCAAATATCCTGTAAATTATTAATAAGTTGTTGTGTGGAAAAGAGTGCCTTCATAATCAGAATCATCTGTGGACATCAGGGAATAAGAGTCCGCAGCGGCACCTTTGATCACAGACTGAAGTGAAAGGTGCTGACCTATACACTGCTTATACTTTCCACATCCTCCTTTATATGAGAGCTGCGACTGGAGGCGCCCAGCATGTACAGTATGCAGCACAGGAAAACTGGTTACGCATCAGCATACAGCTGCAGTGTGATGCGCAGACACTCCCTCAGCAGCATGGAGAACCTTCACATCTCTCTGTAGCATCATCAGGCTGGGTGCTGTGTGCAGCTGCAGCCCATAACATGACTCTATGTTCCCTGTTGTGTTCTTATGCTAAACACATTACTTGCCCTCTCAGAAATATGTACGGCAAACAAATGCATTAGCTGCCCTTGAACGGTTTCCCCCCTGTTCACAGTATGTGAACACTGTAGTACTGCCAGGCCTAATCAGTGCTGTAGAGCTGGAATGGGAGTACATTATCTACACAGGAACAGCAACAACAACAAACTAAAGAAAGTTGAGAGATGCAGAAAGCTTCACTTTTCACCTAGCCTGGTTTCAGATCCCTGGTTCGCCACCTATGCCTCATAATTCAAACCAAATGCTGTGCTGACTGACAGCTGTGACGACTGAGCCAATCAGAGCTTTGTAGGCAGGATAAAGAATGAGGACATCTGTTACATCCCGTTACTTTGTCTGTTTCCTGTTTTATTTTGTAGTATTGTCTTTCCTGTTTCCTGTTTGTTCCTGCCCTCGTGTCTATTGAGTAGCCTTACCTGCTCCCTTTCTCACACCTGGCCCTGATTCCCTTGTCAGTCTCTTCCTTATTTTTACCAATCCTTTTCCTTTGTTCCCTGTTGGTTCATTGTGTGCCCTGTGTTGGACGCATTCCTTGTGCTCCTGTTGTCTCCCAAACCTGGACTTACCTGTTGCCTGCCTACGTGTACCCGCCTGTAAGTGAATAAGCCTTTGAAATAACTCCTGACTGCATTTGGGTCCTTTCCCTGCCGCCTGAACCATGCCAAGTAACAACATCATCTTCCTGGGAAAACGGCTGACTTGAAAACTGTCAGGCTGAATAATGAAGTGAAAACAAAAGAGAAATTCAGTCTGCTTATCAGGCTAATTCTGCAGTTCAGCATATCATCAGTGCTGTGCTGTAACTCATGAACTGTAGAAGTATGCAGCATTTGTGCTGTCTACTAGGTTTGTAAGATAATTCAGGTCTACTGCTTACTGACAAAGCAACAATATCTCCCACTTGGCAAAAACAGCTAAACAAGTGTAAATAAAAACGCTGAAAACATGGTGGCAAACCCTAAACAAACACAATATCAAATTAAATTCGAATATCAACTCTAATTTAGTTGATAAAGGTAATTATAAAGGAGCTACATACTGTTTATATCCTGTCACTTGTCAATGAACCATTACAAATATGTAACATTACAAATATGTAACACAACAAAAGGAGCTAATTTAGGGCCAGCAGTAGGGTTAACCTTGGAATAATGAGTGAACATGCCCAAGTTGGAATAATGGGAGGTTTTTCTGACACTACAGCATACACATGCACTGGGAACCCCAGTGAATGAGTGTGAAAGGCTAGCCACCCAAACCGTGCCGTTAGCCTAAATATCTTAATAGAACAAAGATTTTAAATACAGCTCAGAAGGTGTGTGTGTACTGACTTATTGTCGAAAAATGTGTTCAACCTGTATTTTAAAAGGAAAGGTAGGCCTTCAAAAGCTAAGGGCTCCTTTAAGCTATAGCACCTAATCACTATTAGAAGAACTGCAGCTTAAAGGGTAATTCTGGTATTTTTAAACCTGGGCCCTATTTTTACATATTTTAGGGTCTAAATGACTAATGGGTACAAAAGGTTTTGGAATTCAGCACTGGCTTCACCACTTAACCATGGTGGTTTCTATTTGGTTTTTAAAGCGGGACTATTGGTGCCTTCAAATGGGGTCGTGTAAACCGTGTTTACTATCCATATGAATGCCCCACTCTTGTGGAATTCAGCGGTGTTCTCAAGACTTACCAACTGACCAAGCATATCGCGTACACGACTTCCCATGTCGTGCTCACGAGTTCCATTTCAAGGCAGCACATGTAACTTGTGACAGAAGAAACAACACATTCTTCCTCTGACAACTGAAAAGTTGAATTCATAAGCAATAAAACACACCCTTTTCAAATTCCATTCAGAAACACTTGCTGCTATGACCAGTTGTGGCTAATATTAGCAACATTACTGGGTCAACTTTACAACTCTTCTCGACTTGTGCTACTGTTGCACTGTTTGAGCATGTCTCAGGTGAATACCGTACCCAACAAGAAGACATGTTTGTTTTTCCTGCTCGTGGTTGTACTCCACTCACTCTCACAATCAATGTACTTTTATCCTCTATAGAGGCCTTATGACTTTAGTGGCTGTTCAGCAAAAGTTAAAAGTTAACAAAGTCTCACTTTGTGCTTAAAAATAAGAAACTGTAAAAAGAGCACTACATCTGCAATCTATATTGACCTTGAGTAACAACCAGGAGGAATAGCAATAGCAATATTATTTGATTATTAGTTTCATCTTGTGGCACAGATCCCACCAACTCACCTCTTCTGCCCCCTTGTATTACATTGACCTGTAGTTAACATGAATAATGTCACATTTTCTGTTTCATGAGAAGGTATATCACCATGAAAAACAATGTAAAATTAACACTGTCTCACTCGTTTTTGAGGCCTTGTCACTGGACTAGAAAGAAAGCTTTGAAAGCCAGAAAATCTACAACCTGCTGAAGTAATTGAATCATTAGTATTGACCAATAATCCTATTCCCCCCCCCCCCTTCTTGATATATTAGTCAGTTTGCAATATAAGGCAGTAAAAATCAATGTAGAATGTAACAGTGGGGGTGTTTGGCAGAACCATGCACACCCTGACTGGGAGCAGTCAGCATGCTGGGCAGTGGGACTGTGGGTTGGCTGCAACAGGAATCGATTCAGCTTAAAGACACAGTAGCCAGGTATCTGTTCTCTCACCATGGGGGAAAGTGGTTCTACAGGGAACGTGTTTTTAATGAGGCCCTCTGCCAGAGTGACACCTCCAGTGCCACGGGCTAGAGAGACCATTCACGGTGCTGCAAGCTCGCTCCGAGACTAACCGACCTTCGGCAGAGCTGCCACAGAGTCACAGACACCAGAGACAGTCAGAGGGAGTCAACCGAGGAGCTTGGTTTGCACACAGTAAAGAACACGGTAAATATTGACCAAACTCCAATCCTGATCAGAGTGAAGCCCTTCTCTCACTAAAGCTTTGTACTTCATCCTCTCAAAGTAATAAGGTGCAGCTTTCTTCAAATGAATAGTTCCTCTCTGAATGCTTTTTGTTGTTTTTATTTGAGGCAAAAACATTTGAGTAAATTTAAGAAGCTGACATTTACATTTAGTGAGTAATATTACAGAATGTTGACCCCATGCTGTCAGTCAACAGCTTCAGCCGGCTTTCTCAAGAACATCAAATTTTAAAGATCCAGAATCTATTCCTCCTTCTTTTTCTTCTGTTTTCTCTTCGCTTGTCCTCTACTGCTGAACCATATTTTGGGGTTTGGAATGTTATTTTCTATCCAAGAAAATGTTATGTACCATAAATCTCAAATAAAAGCCAGTATTCAAGTGATGGTTGAGTCTCAAATAGCCTGGAAAAGCCTGGGGGGGATTGGGAATTAAGGACTATGTCTTATAAGCCCATTTGTTCGGCCTCAGGCAGGTTTTGAGAAGTTACAGTAAACAGGGGCCAAGTGATCTCATCTTGTTTGGCTCTGCGAGCACAACTTCATATATACACACCTTTAAAAACTTTTCTGTGATCTTTGCATTACTTTATGAATATATGAATGCAATTAAACTGTCACTTGAAGAGCATGAGATGGAAGCAGGTGAAAAGTCAGTTCATATGTAAAAACTAAGTACTACAGTATGTCAGGAAGTAGCTCTGCAAAATCTGTTGAATATTTACAACAAAAACTTGGGTAGTGACGTCAACATTTTTTTGTTTACACTTCCAAATAAATGGCTTTAGATAATTAAGACCTGTCTGAAAAAAGGTTTTGTTATAACTAACAGGAACAATAGCCAAAACTATGGACTAACGCAACAAGCAGATTCAGAGTTAACCATTTAGAACTGAGCGTATCGATGCGACGCTAGGCATGTTCTACAAAACATTGAATAACTTTGGAACCGTTTATGAAAATACCAGAAAATATGCCATTCATGACTGCTCCAATCACCAAACAATGTCAACCAAATCAAGAACAAAAAGTGTTAAAAGGAGGTATATCTTAGACATATCTACTCCCTGCAGCTGAGTTTCTTGAATCCACCTGCTAGCAGAACCAAAAACAAGGTGAACAGACCATCTCAGACTTTTGGGAAAATACTTCTTGGACTCATTGAAGGAACTATTCATTCAAAAGAACGTGAACTATTAAATCGGACATAAAAGGACACAATCGTCAAAGTTAGTTCATTTCCATCTAACCAGCTGCATCACAATCAGAGGGTGAAGGGGTACTGGGACCCCCTGCGACTGCATGACCCATTGATTATAAAGCACCCCATGTCATTGGGCTCATAAATACAATCAACACCCCATGACACTTGGCCAAAAAACCTTTTTGATGTTTGTAGAGGGTATAAATAATGGATGGGTAACTTGTGGAGTGTCACAGGATGGGTTCTGGGGACTCTGCTGGAACACAGGCAGTAATCTCAGCGGATCCTCCTCCTCTCGTCTCTGAAAGCTGTCAGATGATCAGGGAGCATGCACAGCGGCTCTTTGGCAGGGATAAACAACAACACAAAGCAGCTCAATGAGTCCTGATGGGCTTCAGGCTGTAAACCAAAAGAGCAAATTTAATAACACTGTCACAAAAACAAATGTCCCGTTCTTCTGCTCGGCTTCATTTTCCTCCCAGTATAAAAACAACACCTTTATATGTTAGGTTGTGTGGCAACTAGGTGGTATCGGTCAGGATGAGGGGTTACGGGGTTGTGGAGGTTGGACCCAAATGCAGACATACTTGAGGTTGAAATGGTAAACAGGTTTATTGATCTTACTTTGGGTGGATGCAGGTAGACAAGAGCATGAAACAGGAAAGTCCAAAACACAAAACCTGGAATGGTCTGCGGAACAGTGAACAAAAGGTTTCTTGCAAGGAGCGTGGAAAAAGTCCAGTAACCGGTGATCCCGGAGCGAAGAACATGAAATGAGGAACTAACCCAAAACACTAAACTTTCAGCACAAGAACAGACAACAGCTAACAGTGACAGCAGAGTGTCAAACAATGACCCAACAAAGCACAAGAGGAAAACACAGGCATAAATAGGGCTAACAAGGGAAACAGAACCAGGTGAGTAACAAGACACAGGTGAACATAATCAAGGGTAGAGACAAGAGGGCAGGAACACAGAAGGAACAAGAGTTCACAGGAAACATAAAACAAGACTTTCAAAATAAAACCAGACCTAGACTAAGCATAATCAAAACCAAATACCATGATTCCTAACATTATATTCATAAAGCCAAATTCATGTGTGCAGAAATCTGGAAACTTCATAAAGATGGTTGAGAAATCCAACCCTGACAAAGTTACTTTTTCACACATTTCCTGTATCAAATGCTGCAACTGTCACGTGGGTAAAAAAAGTTTGTTTCCGCCATGCTTTCACGCACAGGCACGAAAACCATCCAAACAAGCCCAGCCCGCCGCATTATCTTTTGTTGGCTCTGGATGGGCTGACGTGACCTCAATCCTCTGCCTCGCTGGCTGCCTACTTAGATCATGGTCGTCTCGGCCTGTAAGAGCTTCTCCTTCATCAGGTCCAGTTAAAGCCTCACACACACTGCCCATCACTGGCGTGGATTAGGGGGCTACTGCTATGTGCACATGTCTAAAGCTGTCGGCTCTCACTGAGTCATGGGAGGCTGCAGCAGCTCTTCCCAGACCCAAAACATCACCTGAAAACCCTTTAAGTCGAGACATTTGGATAGCTTGGTGGAACTTATCCTGCTTCAAACATAAGCTCTCAAATCCAGCACTCTGGAGCATTATCGAGTGAGGTTATAGCTTATTCCTAGATGGACAAACGTGGACGTCTGGAAGTGTTAACAGAATTAAAAGCAAGATCCTAAGTTTACTTTGAAGTTGTGCATGCAACATGCAACCCAAATCTCATTCAGGATAGTAATGATCCACCTAAAATGTTCAAACTTCTACTAAAGCTCTTTTGGTTCATGTTATCATAATGATGAGCAGCTTACTGCTGAAATGAATGACATTTTTTACAACATTTTGGCCACAACTGTCCGTTACGGTGCTCACCTGTTAATTGCTGAGATGTGGTTGCATCGACACAGCTTTACAGCGGAGTTCAAGGCCATCTCTGTAAAAAAGAATACACCAAACATGAACTTCAGCTTTTAAATAAGTCAAGTTTCATTCAAGTACAAAAAGCTACATTTCATGAAGAAAGTGTGTTGTGCTGAAAATGAAACTGTAGAATAGTTTTGAACACTTAAATGTTTTAAAATACATTTTTTGTAGTTACACTTGAACTTTAAGTACTTAAAGTGTCAGTTGAAGGACTAAAGGGATATTTAAGTGTCAGTCAAAGTGTAAGCATTGAAATGAGTTGAGTTGTCAGTTGAAAGTTAATTACCACAATGAGTCGAAATGAAAGTGTGAAAGCAGTTGAACTGTCAGCCAAAATGTAATCTCTGAAAGCAGTGAAACTCTTAGTCAGCACAGATGATATTTCAGTTAATGATCACAAGATTACAGCAGGAAACATGGCAGCAGACGTGTGAGCATCAAAGGGAATTGAGATGTCAGTCAAGGGTTAAACACCACCACGAGCCGAAGTGTCAGTTGAAATGGTGTAAGTACTACAACAGTAGGTCAAAGCTGAACCGATGAGCAGCTCTGCAAAATCGATTTACACCAAAACTTTAAGTGGTTTAATTTCATCAAGATAAACTGAATGGTTTAAATCCCCCTGATAGATTGTTATCAGTTAATCTGGCAAATTCTGTCAATAGGGAACATTATTCATTTTTCTGACAACAGACAGAGTTTAAGCTGTTTAAAACCATGTTTGCATTGTGTGAAGTTCGATTTACAATATACAGCAGCCAAAATATGGAGCTTTTTAAACGTAAACTAAAAACCCATCTATTTAATCTGGCTTTTATGTAGTGTTTTATAATTACATGGTTTTATTACTTATGCTTATGTATTTTATTCTATTTCTGTTTTATTTATTTAAGTTTTTACTATTTTACTATTTTATTATTATATATTTAATCAAGTTCTGGTTGTGACTCTTTTTTTTAAGGCTGAAACTAGCCGTTTCCCCACAGCCCTGATGATTAAAGTTTTATCATAACCTATAGGAATGATGGCCAAAACTATCAATAAATTCCCATTAAAAGAGATAGGTGTGCAAAATTCACTCCTGTGAAGTGGGTTTGAATCCCTGGACTGGCTGGGACAACAGACAAGCAAATTGTGCAGTGACTAAGCAATACCCTTCCTCTGAATGTGAAGCAAAGTGCCATTTAAAGAGCATGTGTGACTGTCGATTGTTTCCTTCAGAAGCAGTTTAAAACTCAAAAGCATATTAATCCTCTGTAAATGTCGGTTCATCTTATTCAACCTGGTAGAGCAACACTTTAACATTTTCACTTCAATCTTAATTTTAACTCCATGTTGTTTTGTTGTTGAAATACTCAGCAGTTTACCAGCTTTGCCTCAAAACAGACTCATTGTGTTGTAACAAATGAAATATGCACAACCATGCAGCACAACACAAAAGCTCTTGTGGATCTTGAAATATAAAAGGGGTTCGAGCGACAGCCGATCCTGGGAATGCTTCCCTTCCGCCCTAAAAAGCCATGTTTTTAGAGAACTGTTTTGCATCTCTCGCTGTCTGGGCCTATATATAGGCCTGCTGCTGGGAAATGAATCAACATCAGCCTGATGGCCGCGTGGCTGCCTGCTGATGGGGCCATCCGCAGTCACTCAGGTGGGGTGACACTGCTGCCACGGAGACGACATCTCTACTCTGCCTGTCAACCTCTGAAGCTGCTTCAAAAGAGTCGCCAGTCTGGCTCAGCCATGTTTAACGGGGAAATAAGAAGGTAAACATCTTTTTATATCGTGCAGCACAGGCAGAGGAAAAATGTGTGCGTTCTGATTGGCCAGTTTGCTACTCTGACAAATAAATCATTTACAGCCTGTTCATCATTAAGTATGCTTACTATTCATCCAATCATGCAAACATGACTGCAGTCACAGTCATGCTAGAGTTTGATTAACTGCTCTGCTCAATCTTTAACAGTGTAACAGACAACAGACATGTCATATTCTATTACCACATGCCGATGACGTAAACTCATGCAAACATGTTACTTAGATCAGTTAAATACACAAACTGCACTGTGATACTATGTTTATCCATGTGGAGTAACTGAAGCTGTTTTTTTTTATCATTCCAGAACTTGCTCCAGAACAGTTTGAACCTTGAACCCTGTAAGTTAAGTAGTCAAGTCCAAGTCAAGTCTGAAATCCTCGTTTTTTAATCCTCACTTAAGTTTGACTCAAGTCTCAAGTCTCCAGCTACAGTCTGCTTCCTGTCAGGCTGCATGCTCATGGCACCAAAAACATCCACCAATTAGACAGGCGAAACCCAGGGAAAAAAGTTAAAAATGAAACTTATTACTGTGAGCGCACAGTAATAATTGAAGGCTTATCGAAGCTTCTCTTGTCCGCACGGTAAATGTATTGTGAACGTGCCCCCTGACTCGTGTTCACATATAGGTTTGTAGTCACATTAAGTTGGACATGAAAATGACTATTAAAACATCTGTAGAGGATTTTCCCAACAAGCAGCAGATGCCATTAAACTGATGATGGAGTAACAACTTAACCCTCTGTGCAGCAGTGTCACTAAGACAAATACCTGTGTACACATTTACAGATTCCCACTCTGAAAGTGACTGATACACTTGTGTATGATTAATGAATCCATTTGCAGCTAAGAAATGAACTGGAGGAAATTTGCATGCACACAAGAGCACAACTCGTAGGAGAAGCAGTGATATAGTAACTGGCTGAAGAAGCTGATAGGTTGTTCGCACTTCTGATGCATTACTGGCTGCAGGGCAAACAAGTATGTATGGGTGACTTGGGGAAAGGCTCCATGCTTTTTCTGGCCTTCAGACTGGAGAGAGAAGATTCACTTAGCTTTCCACTGCACTGCCTCCTATTGCTTTGGCCATTCAATTGACAAGCAGTCAGCCGGCAAGAGCACATTAAGTTTTAATCTGAGCGTGATGCATGCTTATCATTCCTGACGGACCCAAATGAACTTTTGTCGCTGGCAGCCACAGAGTGAAACAAAGCAAAAACAAGAGGAGCGGTGCAGTTTTTTCACTCTCATTTACATTCTCAGAGCAGAGTGTATTGGAGGGGATATTATGACTGCTGTTGTGTTGTTTTACCGGCCCTGGGAAAGCACTGAAAAGGCATTCGAATAAATACAGAATTCCCCAAATATTAATAGTCAACGTTCATTATACAGCACCCTGACTACGCTACCCAACTATAGGATGTTGAATTTACATTTCAGGAGAAACTGAAAGTCCTGTAGTCCTGAAGTGTGTATATGGTATGCACACATTCATTATACATCTAAAAGCATGTTTAAACCACAATTAATGTATATATACTGTACTCTAAAAGGTACATTAACATGGGCACAATAATGCTACAACTGTAATGAGAAAAGCAACTGCCTGGCCACTTACATGCTACACACACCTAGAACTCCCCACAATAATACAACTAAATGTGTTTTGATTATTTAGAGGAAATGTGATTTTCTTTAGAGCTGCACTGATCAATAATTATTTACAAATGACAATGTGTAATGTTTTAGCCTCTTTCAGCTCATTGTGTTGGTTTTAAGGCCAGCAGACACAGTTAGAGACTAGCTGGTGAACATAGTGGAGCATTTAGCCGCTTGCGTCATATGGCTTTAGATCCACGGAGCAGTATAGTTACACCGTCTCCTCTAGAACTGCCATCTCTTGACTCCCTGTAGCGGCTTTGAGTGTGTGAAGCAGGTCAATTGCCGTCAGGTTCAGGTGCTGTGTCGGAAGATTGAAATAATTAATAAAAGGTACCCACGCTGTGCAGTAGAGGCTCCGCTTAAATTACATACAGTCAAATGCTAAATTACAGACTGCAGATGTGATATATATATATATATATATATATATATATATATATATATATATATATATAAGCCTCCTGCTGTGGGACAGCTATAGTATTTAACACAGTTGAAAAAATGACTTTTTTACATTTTACAATCAGTTGTGAATAATATTATTGGTAAGAATCATTAACTCTACCTTAAAGGCTTTAAAAGTGACCTATACTGTCTGTGCTGGCAGCCAGGTTCTGTCTTTCACTGGATATACACACTATGAATAAAATGGGAAGTGATTAACAAATTGTGCAAGTGTGCAGAAGCTGTCAACTTCTATTGGCAACGGTGCACGCCGACGGAAACCTAATGGCTATAATTACATTAGCGAGGAGGGAAAGGAAAAGTACTATGAGGCCCCCAAACAAAATCTAATGATCTCCCTACATAAAAGCACATAAAGGCCAATTCTTCAGTGAATGACTTTCTGTAATAACACTAAGGACAATCAAACTGAAATAATGTATTATTGTGGAATCAGCATGGGCTGGCACAATTCTGTTCTTAATGTATTGACAATGTCAAAATGAAACAATCATTTAGATTGTGAAAAAAATGTTTTAAAAGCCAATACTCATTGCATGTAATATTTGTACATAATGTTCTTCTGAGATAAAACGAGATGAAAGTTTGATCATCGCCACAGGGCAATAAACAGTAACGAGCTGAAGCAAAGAAAAATTCTGCAGAATGTAGCTAATAGGGAATTCACATGGCAGTTCTACGCCACAATGTGTTCAGTAGGAACGTATGGAGTATTAATGAAGTAAGATACAGTATGTTTGCACTAAAATATGTGTTAAATTATTTAAATTTGAATGAACGGCATACCGGACCTTCATCGCCATGGTAACAATAATAAACACGTGGTCAACATTGTGAAACGGGCGCAGTTTGGTTAGGTTTAGGAAGAGATCATGGTTTGGGTTAAAATAAGTACGTTAGTTAAGTTACGTCACATGACTTACGACTTGACATCACGTAACTTACTAACATAACTTACGTAAGTTAAAACTTAAGTCAAGACTTCCTTCTTTGCTCCCATCATACCTTGCCTGCGCTCTCTTACTAGAGAATATGGATTTGCAAAACCCAAAACGTCCAGCCAACAGCGTGTCATGGGACGTCTTAGAATGAGATGCAGCAGGTCAGAAGAAATGCACAGTATATAATGTAGGAATATAATATGTAGAAGGATAAGCAAGTCAATGGATGATAAAGTCAGCTTGGAGAGCAACCCTGATTACAGGAGTCTTTTGGTTGTTTTTTTACCTGAACAGCCAGGTTATCTTTATAATGGCAGCAACAGCGACAATAAGTTTCTCCTCCTCCGCTGTGACGGCTACAAGAAGTGAATAGCACCTGACAAGTCAAGAAGTCAAGGTGCTGTAGCCAGGATGCTTCAAGAGTGGAGTTTGTCTGACAAAAAGGGGGTGCTTTAACATAGAAAAAACAAACCTCACATGCAGCTGTGGGGTTTGGGCTTACTGTAAGACTCACTGTATGATTCATTCTCCTGATAGTGTATCAGATACAGATCACGTGAACTCATCTCACTCACCCACTGGACACGTGTTGTGGAGGTCAGTGTGTTTGGGGTCAAAGTTCTGCATCACCTAAATCATTTCATCGCTTTCCTCTAGTGGTGTCTATCCATGCAGGTAGTTTTTGAAAGATCTGTCTCCAGTACAAAGATGTTCCAATAAAACATGTTGCCAGTGAGGTGTGTGGATGATCCAGAGTAACAGGGACTTTGTTTCTGGAAATGTACATTGTACTGTCACTGAGGTGGAAATTTCAGAGACCCATATCTCTTGGACACATAAAATTAAAACTATCTGGAATATATATATTTTTTGTTTTCTGTAATTTGGGTGAATCAACCCTTTAACTGTTGTTCGAAGCCATTGTTCTACTGAGAGTGTTTGATTACAGGCACTTCAGTGAGTCCTGTGGTACTTGGCAGCCACAACACCATCATAACTGTAAGAAGAGTACTGAAGTGGCTGTGCGGATTACTGCTGTGTGGAAACGACACAAAGCTTTATGGCTCATCACGGAGCAGTAACATCTATACCAAACAGTGAGAACAGAGCGATGTGGCCGTTCTCAGTTCAGCTTGTGGAGCTTCACTAAGCAGTGACCCGTTAGAGGGAGAACGCTACAATTAAATAAGTTGAGCACACATGCCAAGTTGATCTGATTAGCTAGGCTAAATCCAGGGACCTCCACACACACACACACACACGCTGCTCTGCATCCTCACAGGCCCCCTAACAGAGACGCTGTGCTACAAAGACCTGAACGTATTCATATCTGCTGGCAGAGACTATATGGAGGAGGCTCATGGGAGAATCCAGCTGCATATATTTCATGCATTACTTCCTCAGTGGTGTCTGGGAGAAAGACCCACACTACAGCCTACTAACCGTCAGGGGTCTGATTCTTAATGTTGCAGCATGTTTACTGTACAAATAATGTTCACCTGGTACTCAAAGATCACTCACTTCCCCCTCCCAACATTTTCTTTTGTGCCTGCATTCATTTTTACTCACATTCAGAGCTTCCCCCACAAACACATGATTCACTTGTGAAAACATGGAACTGAAAGTCTGGACGCCAAAGGTGAGAAGACGTGTAGCCAGAATGACTTACACGCACAAAATATTCCAGGTTTTGCCCTTATTCTGAAAAAGACAATATTCCTACTAAACTGCCTCACAGTAAATGTCACAGAGATTAATCAGAAATGT